>JANFAE010000651.1:0-46654 GCA_024613145.1 Pisolithus marmoratus | reverse complement strand
GTCCTCGAAAGTTTGGCAAGGGTAGTCGCCAATGGTGCGTGTCCAGCTCTGTAGATGGTTGATGAGAGCTTGAGCATGTCTTCTAGTCGTCTCTGCGCCCACCAAGCTGGTTTGATTCGCAAATATGGGCTTGACCTTGCCGTCAATGTTTCCGTGAAAAAGCTGCTGCCATCGGCTTCGTCAAGGTATGGGTCTTTGGATAGCTGGTGCGCTGACGACGCTTACCTTCATCAGAACCGGTGAAAGTCGCCCCAGTGGGCCGCGTTGTTTATTAATGACTACGGTGCCTATGTTGTTGTCTATCTCACATATGACTGTTGCGCTATTATCATTTGAATGACTTTCGTACCAGCGCCTACTCAGTTGTGATAAGATTTTGAGTCCACGTGGGAAAAAAGAAAATTAGGGATTGATGGGAGTTCATCGGTGTCTGGACCCACCCCTACCCAAAAAAGTTGGATGCTGCAGACCTTGTGCTAAGCAGGGGATCGTCGCCCTTCTGCTCTCACTCGGATGGAAATTCTCCCTTTGACTCCTCTTGACATTCTTGTTGCACCCATTGCACCTCACAGAGAAACCACTCGGAACGACTTCATTTTTTCTGAACATGGGCCCTCTGCACCAGACGAATTTGAGGGCGAGGCGATCTTTGAATCCCTGCCTCCCCTCTTCAGAGGTCACCCAGAAATTCATCTTCGAAATGGCGTGATGAATGCCACCCGCAGAGCAGCTGCGAATCTTCCCGACGCTGAAAAAGCTTTCTTTGTGGCCGATCTTACCCAGGTATACCTCCAACATCAGAGGTGGTTGCATTGCCTCCCGGAAATCGAACCCACTATGGTGCGCTGTCGACTCTTTCTGCCTTTTCATCGCTTATCATCCTTCGGCTTATAAGCCGTAAAATGTAACCCGGACCCTTACGTTCTAAGGCTTTTGGCCTCTCTTGGTGCAGGATTCGATTGTGCTTCCAATGGAGAGATATCCCAAGTCCTACGTATTGGAGGTGTCGACCCCGACAAAATCATTTTCGCTAATCCATGCAAGGCCACCTCTTTCATTCGTGGTGCTGCAAAAGCAGGGGTTGAAAAAATGACGTTTGATAACGCCGATGAACTCCACAAGATTGCACGCACGTATCCTAAGGCCAACTCATCATCCGCATTCTCGCGGATGACTCCAAGAGCATTTGTCGTTTCGGCATTAAATTTGGTGCTTCGTTGGATGTTGTTCTAGACCTCTTGCTTAAGGCAAGGGAGCTCCACCTCGACGTCATAGGGGTTAGCTTCCATGTTGGCAGTGGTTGCTATGACCCCACCATATATGAAGATGCTATCAGACGTGCTCGCGAAGCGTTCGATATGGGTAGACATGCAGGATACCACTTCTCTGTTCTCGACATCGGCGGTGGTTTTGAAGACGCGCGATTTGAGGCTGCTGCTGCTGTCATCAATCGCGCAATCGACAAGTACTTTCCCGATCGGACTGGAATCAGGCTCATTGCTGAGCCTGGTCGGTTCTATGTTTCCAGAGCCTTCTCCCTTGCCGCAAACGTTATCGCCCGCAGGGCACCGATCTCGCAAGATAATGAGACGGGGGTTGGTCTCGTCACAGGAAAAGAGAACGAACCTGCACTGATGTGTATGTTCCTGCTCTGACACTCGACAGCGCATTGTTGATCTTTATTAACTGGTCACAGATTACATCAACGAGGGCGTTTACGGTGCATTTAACTGCATCATGTTTGACCATCAGACGGTCGAGCCCTACGTTTTGTCGTTGAATGGTTCGTTCCATGTGTCCGCTTCGGAACCAGTGTTGGCGAGCAGCGTTTGGGGGCCGACTTGCGATTCCATCGATTGTGTATGCAGGCGTGTTGAATTGCCTGCGTTGCAGGTTGGCGACTGGCTAGGATTCAACAACATGGGGGCATATACAATTTGTGCCGCAAGCCGATTCAATGGCTTTCAGCTCAGCGAAGTTATCTACACTACTAGTAAGGGAGGAGAGGAGGCAAGGAGTGCCTTGCGTACATTGGCGGCGAAGGACCACGGCCATGATGTTTAGATGTATATACACAGAGTTCGAGATGAATGCTAATTAGAGCTTGTTCGGCAAGCGTAGTTGGGTATTCTCAGTAGCGAAGGAACATAGCATACAGAGAATATAGTCTGCATAAGAATAAGTTAGCCTACTGCTCTCTTCCTTGAACTGCTCCCCAGTGCCTCAAAGCTCAGCTGAGCTGCTTGCTTGTCTCTCATCATTCTTTGCACTTCCTATACTGACCAGCAACCTGCACCTAGTGACTCCTCCAGATTTCACTTCCAAGGGATTCTGCCACACCAGAGAGCAGATCATTGTCAATGGGGTGACCATGACACCATCACAGACCAACTAGCTCTGATCTGGACCCTCAACAATGACTTGGAGAAACAAGAATGGGACTGCTGGATACAACAACAGCAATTGGAAGCTGCCAAATGGGAGAGACACAAAGAAGAGGAACAGGAAAGACTACAGTGGGAGAAGGAAAGAGAGTGGGAAGCAGTGCTCCATGGCAGGAGGGAGAGAAAGAAATACTGGCACAAGCATGCACCCATTCCACAGGACACAGTCATCCCATCTGATCCCATCATCATCCCATCTCCTGTTACAGTCTGCAAACTTTGCAAAGGTGATTTCATTGAACTCTACTATTTCACCAATAAAGGCCTCCACAGTGCAGAACTCTCTATATACTCTGCCAATGATGATGCTCTTGTTGGGATGAGAATCCACACTCTAGACAGGGCAGGAATGGTTGGGTAGCCTAGTGGTAAGGCACCCTGGTACTAGTGGGAGGACCCAGGTTCAATCCCTGGTCTGGCCAGTATTTTCAGTCATTAGCTCTGGCCCTCCTGCAAATGGGAGATAGCCTCCACTTTCATCCCTCTAGCTGCAGTGCAGGCCAGAGGAACAGTCACCCTAGATGAAGAACTCTCCTGGGAGGAATTTACAGAGGTGGCACACTGGCTTGCTGTGCCATGAGGGAAAATGAGTGGCCAGAAGACTGGATTGACAGTCACATCTCTTGAAGTAAGGCTGATAGACTCAGGTTTTACATACCTGTAAGAGAGAGTCTCAGACCTTAAATGAACAAGTCTGAGGTTTGCCAAAGGAAAAACATTCAACCTAAGTAAAGGCAAAATTATGTAAGGCTGTGCAGTAACAAAGACAAGTAAGATAGGGTGAAACCAATCAAACTCCAACATGCCCACTCAATGAACTAAGCCTTAAAAATAAGTCCCATACAAGGAGAAAACAAAAAATGTTTGTCTCAAGAGAGACCCTTTGTGAGGACATCTGCAACCTGCTCCATAGTAGGTACATACTTGACAACAAGTCCCCCATCCTCTATTTTCTCCCAAACAAAGTGGTGTCAAATAGAAATATGTTTTGTGTGATCATGAAACATTGCATTACTTGTTAGTGCAATTGCAGATTGATTGTTGACAAACAGAGGAGTAGGGGGGACCATTGCATCTGCATCTAGTTCATGGAAGAGAGTGTGAAGCCAAATTATTTCTTTCATAGCAGTGGATATGGCCATATACTCAGCCTCAGTGCTTGATAGTGCTATGGATGTCTGCTTCTTAGAAGACCAGCTTACTGCTCTGCTGGACAGCAAGAAGACATAACCAGTGACCAACTGACAGTCATTTATGTCTGCAGCCCAGTCTGCATCTGCATAACCAACTAGGGGCACCTGGGGTAGACTTTCAATAGGTAAGTCAGGTGTCAGCTGTTTTTTGTAGATAATGGTATACCTGCTTCAGCATGGAGAGATGGCAATCACCAGGACAAGCAGCATGCCAGCTTAGTATGCCCACTGCAAAAGCAAGGTCAGGACATGTAGCCAATGTCACATAGCATCAGGGTGCCAAGACCACTTTGGTATGACTTGATGTTGCACTCTGGAAACTTCAGCTTTTCAAGTTTGAGGTTTTGCTTGATTGGAGTAGCAACCATGTGTCCATCCTGCATTCCCATGCATTTGAGAATAATCTTGACATAGCAATTCTGAGATAGTTCAATAGTCCTCTTGTCCCTGTCTTGTAGAATCTCCATCCCAAGAATCCAACATGCATTGCCCAAATCTGCTAGGTCATATTCCACAGCCAACTGCTTTTAAGCCACTCAATAGCCTCACAGCTCTTCAAAAGGATGAGCTTGTCATCTACATACACAGCAACAATATTGAGTATCCCATTTTTGACCTTGAAGAACAGACTGTGATTGGTGAATCCAAGAGATTCAAAGACTTCTCTGAGTCTGGTATACCAAGCTTTTGGAGCTTGCTTGAGTCCATACAAAGCATGATAGGCACCATACAGTATCATCTGAGCTTTGGAATCCAGGAGGAGGATGAAGGTAAATTTCCTCTTCAAGTTTCCCATTCAGAAAAGCAGACCTTATGTCCATCTGATGGATCTTGAGATCATGCTGAGCTGCAAATGCAAGTAGAAAACAGATGGTGGAGAACTTAGCTATGGGCACAAATGTCTCTGTATAGTCAACACTGTAGACCTGAGTGAACCCCTTTGCTACCAAATGAGCCATATATTTTTCAATATCACCAGTGGGCCCTCATTTGATCTTGTAAACCCATTTAGAGTCTATGACCTTTTGGTTGCACAGGTGTGGTACCTCCTCATACAGTCTGATCTTCATGAAGTTCAACAGTTCTTCAGCCATTGCTGCATACCAGCAGTCAGTGTCAGAGTGCTGCATTGCCTCAGAGAACATGTTCAGTTCATTGTCACATGCTGCACTTGCTTGGTAAGTGGTGTGTACTTGTTGTAGCTGACCTAGCTCATCTCCACATTGTCTCACTGCATGCTTGCCCTCTACAACCACTTCCTCTTGTGCTGCCTCTGACCTTTCAGTTACAGTGCTTTCAATGGGTAGTGTACCAGGCTTGTATGCATTGATAAAGTAGCATTGATTGTCATCATGCATTGGCTGATGATGCACCTGAGTTGATCTTCTAACTGCAGCTGGCAGAATTGGTACTGGATATGGACCTGGAGGCCATATGGCTGATTCACTTTGCTGTGTGAGCATATGGAGAGGTCATTGGGGTCAATCTAGGTGTGTAGCTTGAGTTGTTGGCTCTTGGGATGGTGCAGAATCAAATTTTTCAGGTTTTGTGCCATTTTTGATTCAGATGGTGAATGTTTTCAATTGCTGACCATTGGCACTTTGTCTAGGCTCTCAAGAGGGTCTATGATACTCTCCCAGTCTCCCCCTTCACTGTCCACTTCATCAGAACTCTTATCAGAGAGATCTGATGCCATTTTGCTCACAGGGAGGTGTGTTATGCTAAGACTGAAGTCTGTAATGTAGTTCAAGCCCAAGTAGTCATTCTACAATGCAGTGGTTGTAACCTTCTGTCTGAAGGATTTATCATAGTTCTGAGTGAGAGCTGGGAGGCTTCAAGTGTGAAGTTCTGAGAAGCTAGCCAGTATATTGGGCAGCTCTAGTCTGAGGGTCTACTCCAGACTAGAGGCAACTATATATAGTACAGGGGAAGAGGCCTCAAGGCAACCTCATGTAGCTAGAGAGAGAAAGGCCACTGGCCAGAGTCCTACATGTGTTGAACATGTGTTAAGAGAAGATACTGCTATTGGCTGAGCCAAAGCATGAGTCAAGAGAACAAAAGTGAAGAGCATAGAACAAGACCAACAATGCAAAACAGTCAAGAAGGGAAAGAAAGTCCCACAGCTAGGTGTGGATCATAACAAGGTGAGTTTCACCTTGTGCACCTTTTCCATTT
Source organism: Pisolithus marmoratus (assembly GCA_024613145.1). NCBI lineage: Eukaryota > Fungi > Basidiomycota > Agaricomycetes > Boletales > Pisolithaceae > Pisolithus > Pisolithus marmoratus. Next base: position 40,842 of record JANFAE010000651.1, on the reverse strand, counting down.
GTAGCAGGCAATTGGACCTTTGTTTCCTTGGTTGCCAGATCAATTTCAACTTGTTTGAGTTCACTGCTATCCTCCTCATCAAAGATGACATTGTGCATTTCAACAATTCATCCTGTAGGCTGATGAACACAAATGTAAGCCTTTTTATTTTTGGAATATCCTAGGAAGGTGCATTCCAGAGACTTGGCATCTAATTTATGTCACTTTCCTTCAGGGGTATGGGCATGTGCAGTACAGCTAAAGACTTGGAGATGGGCAACAGAAGGTTGTTGCCAGTATATGATTGTAGGGGGTGGAAATTTTTTCAAGTGCTTTTGTACATCAGGAAAGTTACATGGAGTCTAATCTGTCTGGGTGTGTCTGGATCAGACAGGTCAGACACTTCAGACACTCCAGATGTCTGACATTAGCTAAATGAATGTAATGCCAAGAGTTGAACTGAATTGAATTAAGGTTTGTCAGACACCTCAGACAGAATCAGACATCCAGACAGATTAGACTGGATGTAACTTTGCTGATGTAGGAAGGCAGTTTATGATGTGGGCAGCATGTAGTACTGCATCCCCACAAACTTGTTCAGTAGACCTGTGTCATTGAGCATTGCATGTGCACACTCAACAAGCATTTGGTTCATTCATTCCACAATGCCATTCTCTTGTGGTGTGTATGCATTCATCTGTTTGTGATGTATCCCCTTAGACTTCAGATAGGCCTTGAATTCCTTTGAACTATATTCACCACCACCATCACTGCAGAGGTAGTTGTAGAAAAGGGCTGTAGGCAGCCTCAGTAGTGACTCAACTACTAAATTATATTAGTGTACCTATAGGCAGCTACAGGTCATCAGTAAGTAAGTACTGGTAAAGAATGTGTAGACATACCCTCAGTAGTGACTCAACTACTGAGGAATCAGTACCAAAATGTACTACTAAGTGCACTCTAAGCACTTATGTAAGCAAGTGAAAACTCGCACCAAATATACACATCACACAGAGGTGATTCATCTCCAACACACCCCCTGAAGCTCCACTGTGTGATAAGTAGAAGTGCAGAAAATGTAACTCAAATGAATGTATACCCAAAAATAATTCAATAAACGAGTGCATCTTCTGCAACGAGTGAGCTTTGAATCCGGGTGGTATATGAGTGGTGTTTGGTCATATTTGGCGCGCGATGTGGCAACTTCCCGTTTCGGAAATGCTTGTAGTTGTCGGGCCTTAGGATAGATTGTCACTCGTTGATTACTAATCAATAAGTTTTTCCTTCTCGTGCTATCATCTAGCAGGCATGACAACTGGTAGCAACAAGTTGCTCACTCGTTTTTCTTCTTTTTTTTCGGTGTAATCTAGTCACTCTTAATCCGTCCTGTCCTTACTCTGCTCACATACCTTATTACTTGGTGTTTAGCATCGAGTAGTGCTGCTATTCCAGCTGTTTCATGGAGTCTTCCTCAACAAGAACCAGCTGTGAGGCAAAGCCTCTGCCTCCACCAGCCACTCTGCCATTGGCCACAGAACTTTTTCAGGTGTTGAATGGGTTGCCCCCGGGTGTGCTACCATTGCTAGTAGCCCACAGAATGGTGTCTGCTGCAACACTGGCCCACCTAGCAGCCGAGGCTCGGGCACAGGAGGCCCAGCAATCACAACACCCTGTACATGAAGAAGAGCTGCTAGGACAGGTTAGTGGTCAAAGCTCTGGAGATGCAGATTTACAATCTGCAGGTCCTCCTGACAGTGAATGCCTGCATATTTTTAGTCCTCAGTGCACACCGGCTGTAAAGGTAGGTCGTGCATGACAACCCCGATGTTCGCCTCACCACAAGGCAGCCATCCAACCAGTACTTAGGCCAGCACCCCCTTCGAGTCCATCTGACAGCGAAGAGGAGTTTGCAGGCACTGGGAAGGCGAAGGGAAAAGGGACTGCAGGTCAAGAGGAGAAATTATATACTGTCATTTGGGATGTAACATCTGATCCCAAGCAATCTCTACTGTTTACACTACCTGATCAACCATCGCTCATAGAAGAGCCCCCTCTTGCCGCTTTGCATTCGGATGATGACAAGAACTGCTGGGGTATGAGTGTCGCTCTGACACTCCCAGTCCATGGTAAGCCCTGTCGGGTTTTACTGGACACAGGAGGAGGGCACAGCTCTTATCTCTCTGAGACATGGGTCAAGGCCCATGGCAAGCTCAAACCCCACCGTGACGAGCCATATATATTACAAGGTGTTCTGGGGGAGACAATCACCCAGGCACATTGAGTCGCACTCTCACTACATTTTGGGAAATTTAAAGGTAACCTCGAGGGCATTAAGCTAGCACCCCTCTGAGGGTATGACCTGATCCTTGGTCTCGATTTCTTTGATCACTATGTCGAATCTATTGCACCAGATCTACTTCAATTTCGAGACCAAAATGGAAAACTTCACAATTTTCACCCATCGAAAATACCACCTATCAAGTCTTCACTTCCCCACTTGGCTGCTATGTCTGACTCAGAATCCAAGGCTAGTTCAATTTTATTGACTTGCCATGCTTTCTGGCATGCAATGTGGAAGCAAGGTACTGAATGTTTTGTGGCTATGCTTTCAGGGGAGGGGGACACCATTGGGGGATTAGTAGATGGAAGGAGTGGGTCTGGCGCAGAGGAGGGGGGTCCGAGAGTTGATCCCGCACCAGGTTCTGAGGAGGCAGCTGTCTTGGGGATGCCTAAGATCAGTCCGGACCTGAAGGAGTCTGAATTCAAGTCGAAACTATCATCTATCCTCTCTCGGTATCGCTCAAGGTTTCCGCAGGGTGTACCGCACATCCCTGCAGTCTCGCAAGACTTAAACATCCTTATTGATACCAGTGATGCAAGGCCTATTGCTCAGAAGGGTCGCCTGATGTCACCATGGATGCTGGAAGAGTTACAGAAGCAACTCAAAAATCTCCTTGACAAAGGTTTTATCCAGCGCTCGAGCTCCCCATGGTCATCACCTGTGCTCTTTGTTCGGAAGGCAGATGGCTCTCTGCAAATGTGTATTGACTACTGTGCGGTCAACGAAGTTACCCACAAAGACAAATATCCACTTCCCCACATTACCGAGTGCCTCGACCAGCTAGGTGGAGCGAGGGTCTTCTCGAAGATCGACCTCTCGCAGGGATACCACCAGATGCGGCTCACTGTGGCACATGTACCCAAGACGGCCTTCAGCTGTTGCTACAGCCACTTCAAGTGGCTTGTCATGCCTTTCAGCCTTACCAACGCCCCATCGGCCTTTCAATGGGTCATGAATAAAATTCTCGAGCCGTTCCTTGACAAGTTTGTTTTAGTATACCTTGATGACATACTCATTTACTCAAAGTCAGAGGAGGAACACCTGGACCACGTCTGTCAGGTCCTCGAGGCTCTCGAAAAAAATGATCTGTTTTGTCATCCAGAAAAGTCAGTCTTCGGCTGCCACACCATCAAGTTTGTCGGACACATCCTGTCTGACAAGGGTATAGCCATGGATGACGAAAAGATTACCTCAATCTGTGATTGGCCACACCCGACCAATGTATCCGAAGTACACTCATTCCTCGGTCTTGCCTTGTACTACCATCGCTTCATTTGGAATTTCGCCCACATCGCTGCACCACTCCATGCCCTCACAGCAGGTGGAGTAAAGAAACGAGACCCTGTGGTCTGGTCAGCAAAATGTGAAGCAGCCTTTGAGGAACTGAAAGCGTGACTAACAGAAACCCCGGTCTTACAACCATGGGTAGAGGACTGGCCTACACAGCTAAATACAGATGTGTCAGACTTCGCACTGGGGGGAGAAGTTGAACAGTTGGCTGAAGATGGCCTATGGCACCCTGTGGCTTTCGAGTCACAATCCTTGTCATCAGCAGAATGGAATTACCCAGCCCAAGAGTGCGAGTTGCTCGCAATCTTACACTGCTGGAGGAAATTTAATCACTGGTTAGATGGTGCAAGTGGTGGTGTAGTCATATGCACCGACCATGCTTCACTACAGTACCTCCGGAAGCAAAGAGAGCCAATGAAGCGACTCACTCGCTGGCTGGACGAGTTTGCTGCTATTGACACCCCAATCATTTATAAATGCGGCTCCAAGATGGTTGTCCCCAATGCGCTTTCACGACGGGCAGACTATTCTACATTAGCTGCATTCACCCCATCCCCACCTCCAGCTGATGCTCTAGACCCTACAGACTGGCCCCTTTTGGTCCCGGCAATCATCTGAGGGGATGACGTTTCTGCTTACCCAAAAGAGACTGTCCGCAAAGCCCACATTCAGCTTCATCTCTTCGAGTGGGATCCCGAGGACGAAGTCCTCACTTTTGTGGGTCCTGACCAATCAGAACGCTCACCAGTCATCCCGAAAACCCATTGCACAGACCTACTCAATGTCCTCCATAATGAGTATGGACACCAGGGTCCTAAGGGACTCCGTCAGCTTCTGAAAGGGAGAGGATGGTGGCCTTGGTGCCATGCCGACTCTGAAACTTACTGTGCCTTGTGCCCTCAGTGCCAGGTTTTCTTGTCAAACTGGAAAGGTCAGGAGCTAGAGGAAATGCACCTGCTCCTGCCATGTGAACCATTTGAGCGCTGGGGTATGGACTTTATCGAGATGCCCATCTCGAAATGTGGTAACAAATGGATCCTTACCTTTGTTGATCATGCAACTGGCTGGCCCATAGCAATCCCAATGCCTGTCGCAACCTCGCAGTGTGTCATAGATGCAATCTGGGACCATATAATTCTACACTATGGGTTCCCTAGCGAAATATTATCTGACCATGGCAAGAACTTCCTAGCACCAATTGTCTCAGCCTTCCTTTGCAAGGCCAACATAAAGCGACTTACCACTTCAGCATACCACCCATGCACAAATGGTAAGGTGGAATGCTTCAACAGCATCCTCGAAAGTTACCTTTTCCACATGAATAACACTGGGGACAAGTCCTGCTGGGATGAGTTCCTAGATGTGGCCCTGTTCACATCTTGCATCCACCACCAGGAAGGGTCCAAATGGTCGCCGTTTGAACTCCTGTATGGCTGGAAACCCCGCCTTGCTCGTGATGAACCTGTTCTGCGAGCACCTGAAGTGCCCGCACCATCAGACAACCAGCATAACCAATGTGTCTCGGACTTACATGCCAAATGTCAGGAGGCAGCAGCATGGGAAATGGCTTGGGCAGAACACGATAAGCGTGCTTTTGATGCCCATGTGGCAGGAGGGGAGGATGAGCCTAGTGAGGGGGAGGAACCAAAACTGAAGCACAAACAAAAGAAACGGGTAACCTACCAGGTTGGAGATCATGTCCTAATCTGCAATAACCAGTCCCAGAAGGCAGAGCCTAACTGGACAGGTCTGTGGATCATCCACACCATTCGTGATAAGGGCACCATTCAAATCAAAGACCTTCGTGGTCGTATCCGCCCAGATCTGGTACATATCAACCAAACTCGACCTGCAACACTCCACGCCGACATCAATAAAATGGCCTGGTACCTACCGAAATCCCTCTGCAAGGCTTGGGCCTGTGAGGACGCAGTGCAGGCAGTGAGGGTTGACGTGGCTGTAGAGAAGCATCTACCTTCGATTAGGATCGTGGGACATTTTGCACAGCCTGACCCACAGCCACTGCCTGGCGAAAAAGTACAATAACTTTTTTTTCTTTTTCTATCTACACACGACACTCCTTCATTTCACTATAGTATACATTTTGGATCTCCCATTGATTACTCACTCTACTTACACACTCGAGGGCGAGTTTTGTCTAAGGGGAGGATGGTGTCGGGCCTTAGGATAGATTGTCACTCGTTGATTACTAATCAATAAGTTTTTCCTTCTTGTGCTATCATCTAGCAGGCACGACATAGTGTGTGCGCTCCTGACCTTGTACTGTCATCGTGGGGCCACCATTTTGACTATCAGGAGGATTTCTATCGCTCCAAGTTCATCTTGGAGGCACCCCCTGCCGCTGATGAGTGTCGGGAAGACCCCAGGGGGGTTTCTGGCGTTTTCTGGGTGCTTGGGATGGCTGTATGGTACCACTGACTGCTGTGTGGTCACCATGGTGCATATGCCCTCTCATTTGGGCAATTCTGGCATCGCTGACCTTGTTATCACGAATGGCTAGTGTCGGGGACCCCCCTGCAATGATTTCAGATGGACCAGTTGCCATCGAGATGAGCTGCAGAGGCTGCATGGGCACCACATGGAGATGGTGAGCAGTTTGCCTCCTATGAAGGTTGCTGACAATTTCAGCTCTCGTCTTGATCCTGCTGCATCGGTATGGGTCCCTGAGGGTCCAAGGAGGATGCGCAAGGTCGTTTGGAGGCAGTTTTGATGACACAGGTGAGCTGTTTGACCATTCAGGCTCGCATTCCCTATACTGACTGCTGCTGTTAGCTAGCAGTGCTTTTTCGATGCTGTGTGAGTTGCTGAACTCGCTGCTAGTTGTGCCATCATACCTATAGTTGGTCCAATACCCTATGACAGGTGTCCAAGACCATTTAGTGGGCTTCGAGAGGATCTGAAGCAGCTGCATGAGGATGCCAGCTGTCTGGTATGTGCGCCCTCTTGTTTCAACTTGTTGTGCACTCCTGACTTCATTACAGCCTATCTTCATCATCCATGACCCTCCCATAGGGTGTTGGAGTCGTGTTGAGGCCATTGAGAAGAGTTGAAGCAGCTGCATGAGAATGCGAGCTGTCTGGTGCATGGGCCCTCTCATTTTGATCCGTTGTGCACCTCTGACTCTGTTATAGTGTATGTTTATTGTCCATGACCCTCCTGCAAGGTCCATGAATCGTTTCGAGGGCATGAAGAGAGGTAAAGGAGGCTGCACGAGGGCCACATGAGCATGGTAGACGTCTCGCCTCGTGCCTGCATTGCTGATGTTTTCAGCCATTTGTTTGACTCTTCCATGTCAGTGCGGGATCCTGTAGAGTTGAGGTCTGGGTGGTACAGGTGTGCTGTTCAGGCATTGCACCCCATGCTCGCTGTGCTGACCTCTACTGTCAGCCAGCAACTCCTTCTCTGCTCCATGTGAGCAGATGGCATTGCTGCTCATTGCATCATTATTCCCACTGTCACCCCATCTGCCAGCTTCTGGTGGTAGGACCTGTGGTATCACTGGTGTGCCATGTCGTTCGAGCTGCATACACTCGCTGTCTTGTCTTGTAGTCTCGTGCCACTGCCACGAGACTGCCATTCAACTGTCGGAAGGTCTGGTGTGCTTCCAAGTCCATCTATGAGGCATGTCCTGTCTCTGGCATGTATCCGCGATATTCCAGAGGTGGTGCGAGACTTCATGAGATAGTGGAATGGGAATGCTGAGGGCAAGGCGTCTGTAGCCTCTTGTTTTCAGTCTACTGACATTTGCAGGCATCGTGTTGACTCTGCAGTGTCGGTGGGGTATCCATGACATCTTAGGAGTGTTTGTAATGCCATTGTCAAGACCGGTTCTCTAAGTCCGGAGGTCGTATACAAGGTCCGGATAGAAACCCGGAGTCGGAGTTGCTCGGAGGTCAAGGGTAGGTATACCACTTGGTACACCAGTGCTTGCTCGAGTCCCGAGGTCAGAGAACGGAGTGGGGCTTAGAGTATCTGATTCGATATTTGAACTGAGGTCCTACAACGTATGTACAGAGGCTTATATACTACAGAGAACGTTCCGAGGCAATGTCCGGGTAACGAAACTCCGGAGGGCAGTACGGAACGTTGACAATGTTCCTACTGGCTGTACCGGAACATCGGACAATCCGAAAGTCCGAAGGTTAGGCTGAAAGTACCAAAACAGTTAGACACATAGTGGCGGCAAGAGACTATCCTAAATACGGAACGGAACGGAATAAACAGATCAAAACTGAAATAGAAGCGGAACGGAGTTCCACAGCGGAGTTCCGTGAGACTAGAACAAAGTTATAAACATCCGGACTACGGTCCGGAGTTTGTACGCGTGTCATGGATATGACAGTATCCCCCTCTTAGGGCCGAGCCCTCGAGGCGTTGGAGTGTTTTACACGTGCGTGTTTTTGGTTTTCGAAGTCCGCATTGTCGGAGTCTGAAAAATTTTCATAGAGGCAAAGTCTCAACGGAGTTTTTACAAGTCTCAACTTCCGTTACCCAATCATCATGTCTTCGTCATCGACAACCGTCCCTACCGCCAAACCAGCCATCATGGACTGGTCTACCCTGACCACGGAGGAGTTAGAGGATAAGCCCGGGGACAGCGCTGCCACCAAGATGGCAAAGTTCGATGAACGTCAGCGTCGACAACATGCCGAGTTGCAGAAGGCGATAGAGGCTGAGGAAGAGGATCGTCGGGCAAAGGCTGCGGAGGCTGAGAGGATCCGGAAGCAAAGGGAGGCTGCAGAGAAGAAGGCGGCCGAGCAGAAGAAAATCCGAGAGTTGGAGGCCGAGCGCGAGAGGCTCGAAAAAGAGACACGAAAGACGCAGGGGGAAGGGTCGTCGGTGAGTGGTGATACCATCACTAACAGTTCTGTACTAACAAGTCCGGGACAACCTACAGCAGGTTGCAGCTGAGAGTAGCGCGGCGGGTGTCAGGTCCAAAGCATGCTCTGCATGCGTTAAGGCCGACGAGGAGTGCATTCCAGGCACGGGACGTAGCAAGTCGTGTCTCCGGTGCCAGAAAAGCAAGGCGAAATGTGACCTGACTGTCCGAGCACCAGAGTCCGAGAAGCGTACAGCGGTGACCACGTCCCCTCGAGGTGGAGAAAGGAGGAAACGTCAGAAGAGGGTGGCGCAATCTGGAGATGCTGGGGACGGTGACGAGGACATGGACGAGATGCCGGACGTGGAGATTGTCCCGAAGCCGTGGACCCTACGCCTGGTGCCCCCCCGACAAGACTCTGTAGCAGAGGTGTTGGACAGGCGTCTTGGGGAGATCGTACAGGCGATCGACAAAAACACGGCGGCCGTCAAGGCGTCCACCAAGGACGTTAAGGATCTAACCGGAGTCCTAGAGGAGTCGTTCGAGGTGCTGAAAGCCGCCACCACCACTCTGATCAACCGTGCCGCGAATGAGGACGACCTTTAGGACTTTCGTATATCGTGTTCGCATTGTGATTACCTCCCCCCCCCCGTCCGAATATAAATTTTCTTTTCTTCAAAGTTCTGAGTGATGAAGTCCATGCTCGGAGGGTTTTGAAAACTCATAGGTGACGTATGACGGAGTTTAACGGACCGGGTTTGTCCGGATATGCTTGGTGAAAGTCCGAGACTAGGTCAGGGGCGTTTCCTAGTTCGGTAGCTATAAGCCAGGACGTTTCTTCGTCTGTACCTTCATAGCCGGCCCACTTGACAAGATACTGTAACGGACATCGTCTCCGGCGATCCAGTTTAGAGTCCAAGATTCTTTCTATCTCAAACTCTGGTTCCCCGTCGACTTCAACAGGTGGCGGTGGAGGTTGGACACGGTTAGGGATGACATTCGGAGTTGCGGGTTCTAGTTGAGAAACGTGGAATACGGGGTGTACGGACTTCATAGAGTCGGGTAGGCGAATAGTGAAGGATAGGGATCCAACACGGGCAATGATAGGGTACGGACCGATGTTCTTTTCCGAGAGTTTCTTTGAAGGTCTAGTGGACCTGAAGTACTTGGCTTTGACATATACCGAATCTCCGATCTGAAAGTCCGGAGCTGGGGCTCGTTTAGCATCAGCCGGACCTTGGTATCTTTTCTGGGCTTCTGCCATTTCCTCTCGGAGATACGTGTGCAGAGACTCTAGGTCCACTGCGTAGTCTCTTGCCCGAGAAGACGTCAAATCTCTTTCCGGATGAACAGTGACATTTGGGTGATAACCCTTATTGGTGAAGAACAGCGACACTCCAGTAGTGGCACTCGGAGCGTTGTTGTATGCAAACTCCGCGAGTGGCAGCAACTCGGACCAGTTGTCCTGTTGGTAGTTGCAGTAGACTCGGAGGTACTGCTCCAACGTCTGGTTCGTGCGTTCGGTTTGGCCGTCGCCTTCAGGGTGGTATCCGGAAGTGAAATGGAGTTTCATGTCGAGAGCCTTGCCCAGTGATCGGAAGAAGTGGGACACGAACTCCGTACCTCGGTCGGAGGTTACGTGGGAAGGGACTCCGTGTTTGGAGAACACATGGAGTAGGAAGAGTTGGGCGAGTTGTGGAGAGGTGATGGTGTCATTTGTAGGGATGAATACCGCTTGTTTCGAGAGGCGATCTACAACAACCAATATGGCGGTGTGAGACCCGGAGTTTGGGAGCTGTTCGATAAAGTCCATGGAGATGGAGTTCCAGGGTCTCTCCGGAATCGGTAATTGCTTCAACATGCCATACGGTTTGTGTCTCGGAGTTTTGGCGCGCGCACAGGCGGTGCAGGATTTGACGTAGTCTTTGATGAAGGTTTGGACGCTTGGCCATGTATATTCACGACGGACGAGCTCGAGTGTACGATTTTGTCCGAAGTGGCCTGAAAGGGGATGATCGTGCTTGTAACGGAGTACGCGGAGGCGAAGGTCATCAACCTCCGGTACATAGATACGACCATCTAGACGTAGTAGTCCGGTACCGTCGACTTGCCAACGGGGGTTGGACGGGTCTGAGAGGTGAATCTGACTAAGGGGGTCCGATGGTAAGGCGGACTTTATATCGGCATGGAGTTGTTCAACGTCCATGATCATGCTGGCACGTAGTACCGGGGTTTCCAAATAGGTAGCCCGTAAGGAGTTCGACAGTTGTTCATTGGTGAAAACAGGGCGGAGATTCTGAGGGTTAGCTCGAGCGTAGTCCTTATCCCCCTCTTTGGGGTAGACGTCCCATCGTCGAGTCAAGGCGTCGGGCTTTGCTCCGAGCTTACCGGGACGGAAGCGGATAATCATATTGAACTGGGAAAGGTACTCGGACCAGCGCGCTTGACGCCTGGTGAGAACCTTAGAAGTCGAGAAATATTCAAGATTTTTGTGGTCGGTAACGACGTCTATAGGGTTTGCTGGGCCTTCGAGGTAATGGCGCCAAGTCCGGAAGGCTTCGAATATTGCTAGTAGCTCCTTGTCATGTGTATCGTAATTCAACTCCGGAGCGGTTAAGGTCCGCGAATAAAAGGCCACTGGACGTATTTCACCGTCCAGGCATGTAACGGACAAAATACCTGCGATGGCATAGTCCGAGGCATCGGTCTCGACCGTGATTGGAAGTCCGGGTTGGAAATGGGTGAGAATAGGAGCGGACGAAAAGGCTTTCTTGAGCTGGGTAAAGGACCGGCGACAGTCCTCGGAGAAACTCCAGGGTGTGTTTTTTCTGGTAAGACGCGTCAGAGGTACCACAATATCGGAGTAGTTGTATATGAATCGACGGTAGAAATTGGCAAAGCCGAGGAAGGATTGAACATCCTTTACCTTCCGGGGTTCAGGCCAGTCACGAATGGCCTTAACCTTGTCCTCGGACATTGTCAACCCGTCGGGAGATAGGAAGAATCCGAGATATTCCACGGACTCTGAGTGAAACTCGCATTTCTCCGGTTTGGCGTACAGGCTGTGTTGCCGGAGTCTGCGAAGTACCTCGCGAACATGTTTCTTGTGATTTTCGATACTATCGGAGTAAATTAGAATGTCGTCTAGGTAGACAATGACGCAAACATCCAAAAGGTCCGCAAAGATGGAGTTGACGAAGCGTTGAAACGCTGCAGGGGCATTGGTAAGTCCGAACGGCATCACGAGCCATTCATAAGATCCGTAGCGAGTCCGGAAGGCCATTTTCCACTCATCTCCGTCGGCGATGCGTACCAGATGATAGGCATGTCGGAGATCTATCTTAGTGTAGACTTTGGCTCGACTAGGCGAATCGAGTAAGTCCGAGATGAGAGGGAGAGGGTAGCGATCCTTTTTCGTGATCTTGTTGAGGCCCCTGAAGTCAACACACAGGCGAAGAGAGCCATCCTTCTTTTTGACGAAAAGGACAGGGGCGGCATATGGAGAAGATGTCGGACGAATAAAGCCAGTTGTAAGGTTTTCATCGATGAAAGTCCGGAGAGCGGCAAGCTCAACCGGGGAGAGGGAGTAGAGGGTTCCCAGCGGCGGAGTAGTTCCTTCCTCCAACTCGATCTTGAGATCGAACTCCCGGTGAGGCGCAAGGGTTGAAGCCTTGGCCTTACTAAACACATCTGCGAAGTCGTGATAGTCCGGGGGTACCGATGATAAGTCCGGTGTATCCTGCACAGTGGCAGCCCGGAGTTTGGGATTGTCCTGAGGTCGGACTTGGAGGGAGAACTGAAGTGAGCCATCTAACTTACAAGCACGGATGTAAGCCGCTGCGTTGATAAGAGAGATGTTGGGTGCTCGGAAGCCGGGTGGATTGGAGGCGTCAACCGATGTGGGGAGAGTGGTGTTTGGAGAACCTTGCGAGGTGTCTCCGGAGTCCCTCGGAGATAGCTCCGAGTCGGGGGGTGACGTCGGCGCTGGCATTCGAAATGTAAGGTTCTGGAATTTAATACTGCCCAATACCCAATCAATCGACGGATTGTAGCGGGTGAGCCAGTTATGTCCGAGAACAATCTTACACTCTGAATCCAACGGAGTTACATAGAAGGTCGTATAGGTGACATCTCCGGAAGGGAAACGGACGGAAAGGTTTGCGGCTTTATTGATGGATGTTGTTGTCACACCGTCGAACAAACGGAGGACGAGAGGTGGGACGGAGTACGTGGAAAGGTGATGAGCATTGGCAAAAACGGAGTCTACAAAGCAGTGGGTTGAACCCGAGTCTATTAAGGCTGAAATTTCCGGAGTATCATAAGAGTCGAGAGTCACAGATGGTTTCAAGGAAATTGGATTCGAAAGAGCGGACGCGTTGAGGCGTGCCTCCACAGGTGCACAGTCGGTACCAACGCAACTCCCAGGCTGTGCGGAGTTCTGAGAGCTGCTCTCTATTTTTTTGCCTCAGCGGAGGCAGTCGGTTTGGGTTCCGACTCGGTTACCGTGGCTGCACGGCCCTTTGCTGTGCGTGAGGTGGATCTAGGGCACTCCTTGGCCTTGTGTCCGGCGTTTCCACAGAACATACAGAGGTTCTGCTCGAAACGTCTCTTCCGTTCTGCTGGGGTCAACTTCCCATCTTTTCCGAGCTTGTTAGCGAGGGCGGAGGTTTGTCCGGAGTTCGACTGATTTGGTGGCTTGGGGGTAGATCCAGATGGAGCGGGGTTATTGGTACTGGCTGGGGCGTTCCCAGTACCGGACCTCTGTTTATCGCCCTTGCTATTGGAGTTAGACTTAATACCGGTGTTAGCACCGGAGTTCCCATTCGAGGATTTGGTCTGTCTCGCGACCTCATCCTTGCGTTCCCAATAGTGGGCATCGATTTCCTGAGATAGGGCACGTAACCCATTTAGGGTGTTTGGTTTCCCGACCCTACTAATCTCGTCTTTGATATGGTCCGGAAGTCCGGAGTAGAACAGATGACGCAGGGCGCCATCTCCGTAGCCTCGGACTTGAGAGGCTAAACGGTTGAAGTCAACCACATACCGGTTGACCCGATGGTTCTCTTTCATACGAAGGTGATCGAGTTGATGTTCGGCATCGGCGACGGGGTCATGGGGTCCGAAGGTGGTCTGGAGTTCCGCGATGAAGTCCAGCCAACTTTCCATCCAAAGCGGGCGGTCGGCCGGATCTCCGGTGTGAAGGAGGTCTGGTTCAAACCATTCAAGGGCCATGCCCTTCAGGTACGACTGAGCGAACGTAACCTTGTTTCTATCTTGACGGAACGCCTTTGGACGATCCTGGAAACATAACTCGCACTGGACCAAGAAGGTCCGGAGTTTCCGGGGATCTGTTCCATCAAACGTGTCCGGTTCTCGGACCTTAGCTCTAGAAGAAGAAGTTTCTCCTGAGCTGCGGGCGGAGCGCGAGAGAAGATCGACTGCAACGGCTAGATTGTGCAAAACCGCCAGTTGGGGCTCCAGCTCATCTGGAGCATCCACGAATGGATTATCGTCTTCATCGTCGGCATCATCATCTGGATTATCATCTCCGGGATCGTCTCCTCCTGGACCATCACCACCAGGTCCATATCCTCCGGGAATGTCCGGAGTACGACGGGAACCTGATGCGGACCGTCTGCTGGATGACCCAGCTCTTTGGGTAGGTGTGGGGGTTGGCTCCCCTCTAGCAGAGAAGCTACGGAACTGGCTGACGGATGGCGGAGGACGTCTATTGCTGGCTAACGCAATCCGAGCGTTTGATCGATGGAGGTCACTGACTGCAGCCTGCTCCGAGGCTTCTGCTGCCAGTGAACGAGTGCGAAGTCGAGTTGTCATAGTCATTGGAATATGGGTGGGTGAACTCGTGCAAGTTAGAGTTCGAATATACTGTCAAGACCGGTTCTCTAAGTCCGGAGGTCGTATACAAGGTCCGGATAGAAACCCGGAGTCGGAGTTGCTCGGAGGTCAAGGGTAGGTATACCACTTGGTACACCAGTGCTTGCTCGAGTCCCGAGGTCAGAGAACGGAGTGGGGCTTAGAGTATCTGATTCGATATTCGAACTGAGGTCCTACAACGTATGTACAGAGGCTTATATACTACAGAGAACATTCCGAGGCAATGTCCGGGTAACGAAACTCCGGAGGGCAGTACGGAACGTTGACAACGTTCCTACTGGCTGTACCGGAACATCAGACAATCCGAAAGTCCGAAGGTTAGGCTGAAAGTACCAAAACAGTTAGACACATAGTGGCGGCAAGAGACTATCCTAAATACGGAACGGAACGGAATAAACAGATCAAAACTGAAATAGAAGTGGAACGGAGTTCCACAGCGGAGTTCCATGAGACTAGAACAAAGTTATAAACATCCGGACTACGGTCCGGAGTTTGTACACGTGTCATGGATATGACAGTTGCAATGTTTGCAACATTTTGATTATGTGTAAGATATCTTGGGATTGGTTGTGGCTGCGCTAATGCCATAGGGAAGACAATTATAGCCCTTGGTCCCAGATTTCTATTGATGGTCTTTCCAAGCTCAGGAGTGAAGTGGCTGTGATGGTATGGGCCAATTACTAAGGCCTATGCATTGCAACGTTTTTGTTGCTGACATCATGGTGGATGCAATCTACAATGTGGAGTATGTAATCATGGCAGGAATGCCAGCTATTGATTACATAATATATCACATGATCAGTACAATGATTTGTCAGCATGTAAACAAAGCCAAACATTGAACTTGCATCATTTATCCTCTCTCCTGTACCACAACTCCAGAAACTGCATATCTGGCTCATCAGGGTTACTCTCTCAGGGAAATGTCAGCAAAATATGGTCCTCAAAGCACTACCATGAGTAGGATGTATGGCCAGCACCATTTGTTCCTTAACAAAGCTGCAAAAAGTCACCCCTGTGCTGTTTCCCCCACTAATGCCTGAGGGGTCCTGATGCTAATCCATACTGGGAAAGCTGGAAATTCCATGGAGGTCAGTCTGGCACTTCAGGACATGAAGAGTGAACAAATATGCTCCCAACTAATGTATTTCTGCCAAAGAGAAGGTGGTACCAAGGTTGGGTTGAGCCATAGCCTCCTTTGCACACTAGGTGGTCATCAAGGGTCAGCAAGAATATGGCCTGTACTGAACTGTGGATGCCTGGGAAAGGAACATTTGGTCATTAGTGACCAACAGAAACACTGAGGGACACATTTCAGCAAGGAATCTGCACCCTGGAACCCCAGCAGGCTATCCCACCCATGACCACCCAGTGTGCAAAGGAGGCTATGGCTCAACCCAACCTTGGTACCACCTTCTCTTTGGCAGAAATACATTAGTTGGGAGCATATTTGTTCACTCTTCATGTCCTGAAGTGCCAGACTGACCTCCATGGAATTTCCAGCTTTCCCAGTATGGATTAGCATCAGGACCCCTCAGGCATTAGTGGGGGAAACAGCACAGGGGTGACTTTTTGCAGCTTTGTTAAGGAACAAATGGTGCTGGCCATACATCCTACTCATGGTAGTGCTTTGAGGACCATATTTTGCTGACATTTCCCTGAGAGAGTAACCCTGATGAGCCAGATATGCAGTTTCTGGAGTTGTGGTACAGGAGAGAGGATAAATGATGCAAGTTCAATGTTTGGCTTTGTTTACATGCTGACAAATCATTGTACTGATCATGTGATATATTATGTAATCAATAGCTGGCATTCCTGCCATGATTACATACTCCACATTGTAGATTGCATCCACCATGATGTCAGCAACAAAAACGTTGCAATGCATAGGCCTTAGTAATTGGCCCATACCATCACAGCCACTTCACTCCTGAGCTTGGAAAGACCATCAATAGAAATCTGGGACCAAGGGCTATAATTGTCTTCCCTATGGCATTAGCGCAGCCACAACCAATCCCAAGATATCTTACACATAATCAAAATGTTGCAAACATTGCAACGTTTTTGTTGCTCACTGTATATGTAGTCACTGTAGCCATAGGATCAGATTATGTAGCACTTCATAGCACCAGTAGTTTTCCCTGACACTGTGTCACTACCATAGTTGGTGTGCTTTGTAGGCTACCTAGACTATGTATACATACTTAGACACCCCACAGGTTTCACAGTGGTGTGTGACCACTAGTACATAGCCAGCCATAGACTTCATGTCCTCACTGAGCTCTACCCAGCACAATATATATCTTACCACAGTATACATACTACCATATGTACAGAATATGCATGCAGAAACAGTAAATCAGTGCAGATAAACTCCCATTCTAGCTACAGTATCTCAAAAAGGTAATGCATAGGATTAATAATCAGACAGATTGTCATCCTCCTTGTCAAAAACTGGACCAATGACCATGATTAATAGCTCACTAGATAGCTAAGGTACTGGACATGAGTGTGGTATGAAAAGGATAGACAAAGTGAATGACTGTTTGACTACACAAAGTAATTAGGAAAAAAAAATGGTGTGCAATTTATATTTGGATCCTGGTATGTGCTTGAGAAAAGTGGATGCCATGAATGAGGTATTTGAGATATGAAAATGAGCTTTTTAATATTTAGTATAGCCACCTTTAACTTCAAGGAGAGCCTGGACACATTCCAGCATACTGTTATCTAGCTTCACAATGTAGTCATCCTCAATGCCTTCCCACTCCTCAACCAAAGCCTCCCATAACTGAGTGACATTTGATGGTAGCTTCATTTGAGTGCACACGTTGTAGGGAATTAGTTCGTAGGACCAGGGAAAACAGAGAATAGAAGTGTTGCGAGTCTCGTTTCATCCTCGAAGAGGGTTCTCGAAACCCAGACAGCTAGGTACTAAGTTGGGGCCAAGAAATGAAGACTGGACTTAGAACTTGACACTGGGAAAAGCCATTAAAAGCATATATGCAGCAAAGGCACAATGACTCTCGAGCTTCGCCCCAGACTTGGGCTACTTGCTCTACAACGAATGCACAGAAGTGTAGGTTGACTTTTCACATGACTCTTGCGCCCCAAACTCCTCGCGCGCTTAGTCATCACATTACCCACCACACTCCTAAGTCCCTCCCCTCGCTCCTCTCAACCCTCAAAGCCACCTCCTCAACCCTCGAAAACACTCCTTCCACCCTCGAAACCCCTCCTTCAACCCACAACACCTTCCCCTCGTCTCCCAACACCTCTCCGACCTCTTCTTCTCTCAAATCTCCTAGTAGGGGCTTCGCCGCGCCTACATCTGATGGGGGCTTTAGATCGCGACCGTCCTCGGTTGTCGCCCTTTGCCTCATCTCGAAACTCAGAAGACCACAAACCCCCCCCCCCCCCCCCAACGTGCTCAATCCCAACAACAAAGTGGCTCATGAAGGGCACGAGGCCTCTGCCTGCCCTTGTCTCGGAGTCCAACAGCCCTCGGACCATCCTTGACGCACTTGACACACTCCCGAGGCCTCCATTCACATGGGGCACCACATTGAGAGGATCAAGGGAGAACTCGAAGCCATCACATACAAGCTACTGGGCTGCCTGAGTCTCGGACAACTTACTTGACGAGTCCTTGACTCCTTCGAGTACCTGGGTGGAGTAGTTAGCACCTTACATAGGGTAGACGACTTAGAAAAATATATTTAGCGTCTCAGACACTGGCTCGTCCACTAAGCCTCAAACTCTCCCTTCAGACTCGGCTACTGAGTACCATGGCTTCGATCTGCAACCTGCACGCTTCCGAAGATATGGGACGTGCATTCGCCATCGTCACGAGACATCTCGGAGGCTGCTCGAGCCTGGACCATCCTTTGTAGCATGCTCCTCGACAGCTCTCGTTCCTGTAACATGTAATCAGCTCTTCGTGCTAGATAGGAAAACTTAACCAAAAAGAGATTATTTCGAAGCAGCGAGCGCAGCTGCCGAGAATGTCCCTGCCCATAACCATCATAAGGAGCTCTCTCGAGAGCCGAGCCTCGTGAGGCAGACTACGCCATATAGGCTCGAAGCTCCCCTTCGAAAGTTCGCATTCCTGTAACGAGTCATCAGTCCATAGTGTAGAGCAGATAGAAATGAAACAAAGAAAATAGTTTCTATTCGAGGCTCGGTCGAGCCGCTCGAAGGTTCCATCGTGCACACTCGTAGCTTTGACGCGTCATTGTTTGCGTGTCCTTGTTTGCTGTAAGAGTGAGTGATCGCCTTCCTGATTTGGAGGACTATTGCTAATCCTCGTTGTCTCCCTTCTCGCTCCCGCGCTGCCCCTCCCTTCACTCCATCTCTATGTCTCCCAACAACCCTGCTGCGCCTGTCGAAGTCGCGTCCGTATCTTCGGAGGACGCTAACCACGCGCTGGCCGTCCTTCGCCAGCTCGTCTCGATGGCAGGAGGGGGCTCCTCTGAGAGCGAGGAGATGTTGGCTGGTTTGAGCAGCCTCGAGGTGCATCGTCGCACCCATCTTCTGTCTCTCTCGTTGCTAACCTTCTGCCTAGGATACCGTTCGTGCTGCAGCTGAACCTCCACTCCCCGCCCCCTCTGCATCCTCCAATGCCCTCGGCATCCCACCCGCTCCCTCATCTGACGTGCTGGCCATTGACGTGCTCGTGCACGGCACCTCGTCTCCCTTGGCTCCCCCCGTTTCTCCTTCGACCCTGACCCCGACTTCTTCACCCGCTCACGCACGTCCTGGATCCGAGACCAATGAACTGGAGGACGCTCGGCACACGCCCTCTCTGCCAGTCGGCAATGCCATCTTTTCGATCCCTGCCGGGTCTCCACTAGCTGGTCGAGCACGCCTCGAAGAAGCGCATTGTAGGGAAAGTATCCTCCCTACCAGGATATTTCATTTATTTCATTGTTTCTACTTACTGATTTGTTTTCTTTTATCTTTTCTTGTCTTTTTACTTAGTGTTTGCGCGCGTTGTGGCTTATGTAAGCCCGCGCCAGTACTTCGAGTGTACTGTACATACTTAGAAAAATAACAGACGAGTTACCCCAGACGAGAAGCCTGAAATAAGACGAAATAAGACTCGGAATATTACTTCTCCATCCCCAGACAGTCCCTAGACGTTATCACAGCTTTTATTTGGGTTTCTGGGCGCGTTTTAGGTCTTTTCCCTGTACTCTTTGACCCTCCACCAGGCAACACCAGCCTCCTGGGACGAATTCACCACTCTTCCCCCCACTAGGAGACTTTGGCCTATATCCCAAGGTCCTTTCAAATCAATCTTTACAGCGTCCTGGCGTTCGTGCCGGCTCTGACATGGAGTGGCGCATCTATGCGCCAGATTACTGTCTCAGGTTCGTTCCTCGTGATTTGAAGGGAGGTGGATTGGTAGCCTACCCTCCCAAGCCCTGCAAGGGCTGCCTCGACGCGAAGACGGTTTGCAGTGGGGTTAGCAGCTTGAAGTGTGCTCGATGCCGAACCAGGCACTCAGTCTGCTCGCTTTATGTGAGTCCCATCTCGCTATTCGTTCCTTTCTCTCAGTCTCAACCTCGACCACCCTTAGCAAGACAATGTCGAGAGCCGTGCCTGGGCCAAGTCACTCGTTTCCAAGATGGCACCAGCCGAAAACCGACCTTCCACCTCTGAGACCCCTGCCGACGCCAAACCTGCACCTAAATCGAAACCTGCCCCCCCTCGTTCCAGGAAGAGAATTCGCATCGATGCCTCTCCCACCGCCCGTTCCTTGTGCTCGAACATAGCCGTCTCGGCTGCCCCTTCGCCTCTCCCTACTCCGTCCAACCTACCTGCCAACCTCATCGTCCCCAACACCCCTTGTAACTGCACGCTCGCCCTTCGAACTGTCTTGGTTGCCGCTGTCAAAGCTCTCGACCAGTCCCTCGAAGAGCAGGGCGTGCCCGAGAAGGTCCTTGGTAAGCGTAGGGCTTGTGACTGAGCTCGTCTTGTAGGTACATCGTCTAGCACTCGTCCCCTCCCTCGTCGCGAAGCTTCAACAGCTTCAATAATATACATCCTGTATCTCATATCAGTGCCAAATATATGCTGCCCTCGCATCACCATTAAACAAAGAGGAACTTAGGTCTGATTTATTTACTCTAAACTGCGAGCTTGCATCTCGAACCTCGCGACTCTCATGCATCACTGCACAGCGACACGCATAGCCAATTATTAAGGTATGATTTAGACACTCTCACCTGGGCTTTTCTCTTTTCTATTTCTTCCCTTATCGAACAATCTCTTCTTGATGCAATCCCCTCAGTGGGCACGGTCTTACAAGCCCGTTCGAGCCACTCGACCGGCCCTCGACCTTCGGGCTACAAGTCCACCAGGGTCCCAATCGAAGGTGTCGCCTCGCTCCCTTGTCAACTCCCTGGTTTCCCCCTCGAGGAGATGCACTGGCGATCGTAAAAGGTCAGTCTGCACTTCTCCTACCATTTTCCCTCTCGGTCTAATCTCCTCTTGCCTATCTCTAGCGACTGGGTGAACTCTCTCGACTATGGGCTCATACTTGAGAACATGGGCAATCGGACTACCCTCCTGCACAACATCGGTCAGTGACTCAACCGCAAATGAGCACAAAAGTAAACCCAAGGACTCGGTGTCCTCCTCATGAATATCTGGGGGGCTCGCGTCACCTCCCCTCTCCCCTCACTTGTGTCTCGCCGATCGACCCTGACTCGATCTCTCTCGTTGCAGTCCTCCCACTCTCGTAACACGCTCTCTGCCTTCGAACTCGTAGTTTCCATGCTTCGATCTCCTGTCGCAGCCTGCTCTTCACTCGAAACTTGCTCTTCGACCCTCGACACTTGCTCTTCGACCCTCGAAACTTCTAACAATGTCCTCGATGCCAACACCTCATCTTCTCCTTGCTTCTCTATCCCGACACTGCCTTCCTTGTCAACAGGAAGCCGTACTGCCTCCACTATCTCTTCCCTCGACGCGACTACCTGTGACCCTGCTGTCCAAAATCCCCTCGATCGTTACCTGGCTTGCGGGCTCCACCTCTACGAATGAGAGTGGCATTGACAAGCCTCGATAACCCTGGGCTCTCATCACCTCGAACTCCACACTTGATACCTGCGCGCTGGATGCTTCTTCTTCGACCACAGTGAAGCCATACTCTGTTTTGCTTCTGTCATGTGTCGAAGTCTCCTTGACCTGGGCTGTCAACACTGCTGGCACTGATGCCGAGCCTGACTCTCGGACGTCACTCGTGAACTGGTGAGTACCCTTATCCTGGTAGGACGACACCCTCTGCCCCTCGACCTCCGCTTGTACCTGCAGCTGCTTCTGAGCCAGATCCCACCATACCCTAGTTGCTTCCTCAGATCTCGAGGGCTGTGCTTCTCTTGTCCTCGAAGCCCTACTCCTCGCTGTCTCGAACTGATCCCTAATGAGGAACTTCAGCTCGTCCACAACATATCTTAGAGGCCAGGGATCGTCACGTGAGCGTATACCGTAACGAAGCTTCAGGTTTCTCAACACCTCTCGCTTCAACTCCGGATCGAGGCCTTCGAGTATGTAACTGTTGTCGTTGCCTGGGGTGATCTTGCCCTTCGAGTAAAGGTACCGCGCGATCAACTTGTACTTGCGAAGATACTCGCTGTAGAGTTTGTTGGTAAAAGGACAGTGGGAGGAGACTAAAAGAGGCTCCTGTTGGAAGAGGGTCCTAGTTCGACCCAGGAGGCTAGAGATGCCTGGTAGAGTGTCAAAGAGTGGTGAAAACAATGAAAATGCGCCCTAAAAGTCCAAAAGAATGCTGAGATTCGTCTAATGAGCGTCTGATCTTGGAGAAATATTCTCCCAAGGTTCTGCATCTTTATTTCCGGCTTCTCGTCTCTAGTAATGCGGCTGTTATTATTCTAAGTAAGTACAATGTACTGTAAGTAGTTGTTGGCTTACATAAGCCAACAACGCGTCCAAACACTAAGTAAAAAGACAAGGAAATAAGAACAGAATATATCTGTAAGTAAAAACAGTGAAATAAAATAAAATACCTAGTAGGGAGGCTTCCCTCCCTACATCGCCAAGGTCTTCCTCCATCTCAAAATCCCTCTTCCTTTGTGCCCTTACGAGGTTGTACAAGTCCTCCCTGATGAACTCTTCTAGTTTCGAGGCACCGGGGTACAGGCCTATCAGCCTCGTGATGAAGTCGTTCCACTCCATCATCCTCCGCTCTAGGGTGTTACTCCACAGGGACGCAGTGTCTTCATCAAGGTACCAGTATGTCCATTTGATCCACTCCTTCTCGCTCTTGCACCCTGCTAGCTGGCATAGATACTGGATCTCGTTCAGGTAAGTTACGAGGTCTCGTGCTTTACCCGAGAACTTTGGTGCCTTGCTCGATCTTCGACTCAGCATCCCATCGAGCGGCTCTGGCGTGCGAGAGCTCATGGCTCCTCGACCTAACATCTCGAGGACCGCTTGCCCCTCTGACCTTTCGTGCCTGCGATATGACTCTGTTTCTCCACAATGCCACTCTCCTCTCTCATCCTGTCTCTCTCGCGAGTATGACCATTTATCTCGCTCATCCCTCATACCTAACATCCCTCTCTCCCTGCTCCTCGATCTGGTTGATTCAGGGGTGTATTCGCGTGTCTCACCCTGCCCATACGAGGGTCTACCGTAAGAACGAGACTCTGCACGAGGGTAATAGCGTGAATCAACAAAATGGTGGTGGTGGTTTCGAGATGGGGATCTTCTGGTTGAACGAGGAGGGGAGTACTCCCGAGGCTGCTGCGCTGTATACAAGTACGAGCTTCCCTGCGCATGTCTTCTAGAACGAGACCGAGAGTGCGCGACAGGGTGGTTCCTAGAATAAACATCATGTGGGCTCGAATGTCCATACCATCGCCCTCTCTCATCATTCTCTTTGTGGTAAGTCGGCCCTCTCTCCGTGCCTGTTGGCACCCTCTCTGGTGCCACGTAGCTTCTGTGGGCCCTGTCATCTACCCAGTAGCTTCTCGTGTCCCTTGCTTCGTGTCGTAGTGTACCATACATTTCCTTGGCTGTACATGTGGCTATTCTGCGGAGTGGGTACCTGGTGCTGGATTAACAAAGAACCCCCTCGCGGTGGGCTCCAGATGTAGGGAATTAGTTCGTAGGACCAGGGAAAACAGAGAATAGAAGTGTTGCGAGTCTCGTTTCGTCCTCGAAGAGGGTTCTCGAAACCCAGACAGCTCAGGTACTAAGTTGGTGCCAAGAAATGAAGACTGGACTTAGAATTTGACACTGAGAAAAGCCATTAAAAGCATATATGCAGCAAAGGCACAATGACTCTCGAGCTTTGCCCCAGACTTGGGCTACTTGCTCTACAATGAATGCACAGAAGTGTAGGTTGACTTTTCACATGACTCTCATGCCCCAAACTCCTCGCGCACTTAGTCATCACATTACCCACCACACTCCTAAGTCCCTCCCCTCGCTCCTCTCGACCCTCAAAGCCACCTCCTCAACCCTCGAAAACACTCCTTCCACCCTCGAAACCCCTCCTTCAACCCACAACACCTTCCCCTCGTCTCCCAATACCTCTCCGACCTCTTCTTCTCTCAAATCTCCTAGTAGGGGCTTCGCCGTGCCTACATCGGGCCTTGCATGATGTCAGGTGGGAACTCAAGTGATTATAGCAATATATGAGGGAGTATTCCGAGAGAAAAGACAAACATGAGAGCGAGACTGAGACTGAAACTGTGAGGGCACGAGTGAAAACCAAGAAAGCGAGACCTGAAACTGCAAAAACAAGACTGAAACTGATGAGAGTAGGGGCACCAGACTAAGACAGAAGCCCCTCGCGGTGGGCTCCAGTTGTAGGAAAAGAAATAGAGACTGGGGGGGAGAGTGGAGATATCTGAGGGGGAGTTAGGCCAAAGGGACTTCTATAGCCTGGTGAGAGATACAGTCTGGGAAACGTCTGATACTGTCTGAGGTCTGTCTGAACACAGCAGAAGGCAACTTGAGGCCTTCTCAAACTCGAACTTGAACTTGTAACTCGGAACTTCACTATTTTTTTGTAAGTAGTTACAGTGGAGAGTAAGTGCACATGGGCTTACTTAAGCCACATCACGTGTCCACTCTCGAAGCTAAGTAAAGTCTAAAGTAAATGAACAGAAAAGAAAGTAAAAACAATAAAGTAAAAGTAAAAGTAAAAACTATAAAATAAAAGGAATATCCTAGTGGGAAGTACTCACTCCCTACAGCGGTCCAAGACTACTGTGCCAAGTGGTCATGTAAACACCATGTGGTAGCAGTGTACTCACCATGGGTCAACAGGCTAGTGGAAGGGACTAACCACCTTCTACTACATGTCCTTAAACAACTCTGTGCACCAGAACTAGGTGAAGATGACATCAAGGACACAAAGTGGGAAAACCTACCACGAAACTGGCCAGAATATCTGGACAAAGCCATCTGCATGCTAAACAACAGACTCCTATCAGCACTCAAGCACATGCTGAAAGAGTTGCTGCTGGGCTTGGTCATTGACACCAAATGAACCAGACCAGAAGACAAAACCCTACCAGTCAACCTGATACAGGCAATGACGCACATGGCCTATGCAATGCAACAACGATTGGATGGATACGACGCAGCAGTACGACATGCACTCAAATGAAAAGCAGCATTCGATAAAAGGGTTTTAAGGAGGTATCCGGGCAAAGTAACATTCGAACCTGGGCAGCTCGTTCAAGTGTATAGAAGCAACACTGACTATACATTCAAACAGAACATAAACTGATACCTAAATGGTCACAACCACGACGAGTTACAGAACGCATACAAAACTCGTACAAACTCGCTACCCTTGAAGGAACGCCTCTACCAGGCAAGTACAGCACATGGAGGTTATGCACTTTCATGCCACGACCAGGTACAAAGCTACATGAAAACCAAGAAATGTACATGCAACGAGTACATGACCAGCAACATACAAGGGAGGCAGAAAGTGGGGGCATAGAGGACGAGGGGGAGGAGGACAGGCAGGCAGAGCTGGACCATGAGGAGATAAGGAACAAGCAGCAGTGCAATGATGAGGGCATCGTGGCATTTTTGAGGGGGCCACATGCAATAGGGGAGAAGGAGCGAGGCGAGGGATAGAGGCGCTTAGTCAGTGGGACATAGACGGAGCGAGGTGGGAGAACTAGTTAGACAGAACACTACATTAGCAGGAGATTTCCCTGCTTCAACGGAATGCCGGTATCTACTCTGCGATACCAACATATGAGATAGGACTTGATTGTGTCGCCTGCCTTGTTCTTATAATTTAGTTTTCGTTGTCAGACGAGTGACTTCAGAATGTTCGTATGTATTCGCGGATTAGCAAAGCAGGAAGAAGTGCAAAACATCAGTTCTAGGACTTGCACAGCCACACCACTTGGCTAAGATCGGAAAGTAACCTGACTGATAGCTTGTAGAATCAAACCTATTGGAATTCTGTGAGCGTTTCATGGAAAGCAACACCTGGTTCCCATGCAAATTTGTTTGGTGCTGTGTAGACCGCCAAGTGGAATCCAAAGGTAGGCAGGCTTTATACAAATGATCGTAACATCTGTTTAATGCTTCCGGTCACTAGGATCCCGAGTACGAGTCGATTTGTGCACCTCCATGTCCACTGTAACTCTCTTGTTCCACACTGCAGATGCACATGGGTGCTGTGGCCCAGCTCATACAGCCTTTGTTGGCAGTGGTGCCCGATTAACATGCCTCTAGTTCCAGGACAACTCGGCACATGGTGACGTGGCTCAATCAGCCAATGGAGACTATGCAATTCATGGAGAGCGCAACTAAAGTTGTCGTTCATATCACTCGACATTTGTATATTGGCAGGGAACACTCCTTCGATTCCTGGTGAACGGATGGGAAGGCAGGTGGCATCTGCCCTGGTCCGCCGGTGTCCTGCTTATGTGGACTTCACATTACAGAGAGGTAGTCGATCACCACAGCGCCAAACGTTTAGAAAGCTCACTCATATATGCTGTCAGCAATACTCATGCTATGAAATTGCCATAGCTTGCTGGATATCATCAACACTGCCGTCGGTTCTTGTTTGTGTTTGAGGGGAGAATGATTGCTTGCTGGGCCATGCTGAACCAAGTTAGTAGTCAACGGAAGGCCTCCCATGCCTACTTCTTCTGCCTCCCATTATGATGCCTCCGGTGTAGGGAGAATATCCTCCCTACTAGGATATTTCTTTTATTTCACTGTTTTTACTTACTGATTTGTTTTCTCTTCTGTCTTTTGTTTTTTTTTACTTCGTGTTTGCACGCATTTGGCTTATGTAAGCACGCACGACCACTTTGAGAGCACCTGTACATACTTAGAAAAAAAGAATAGATGCATTATAGAGACAAAAACAGACCGAATTCTGAGCCTGAGGGCTCAGAATGTTATTTCTCCATTCCTGATGTGCTATAAATGTTTTCTTCAGTCTCTCTAGGAATTTTGGGCGCGTTTTTGGTCTTTTCACACCACTCTTTGACTCCCTACCAGGCAACTCAGGCTCCCTGGGTCGAACTAGGACCCCCCTTCCAACTGGAGTCTATTCTAGACTCCTCCCACACTCCTTTACAATCAATCTTTACACCAGTCTTCCTGTGGTGTACCGCAATGAGCTCAGTTGGCGTGGTCTGGCACATATAAAGGGATGAGGAAAATGATGGCTAGGACTCTCGTGAAGTAAAAAATGAATCACCGCGCTGCTGGGCCGCCTCCACATACAGAGGTTACCAATTTGTATGTCCTCCCTGTCAACTTATTCTTGGTCCTGACACACATATCAAGTACATCGTATACACTCGACAATGCGTTGGGGTCGTGTCAGGCTCAACCCGTGCATCATCTTGAGTTGGGAATCTTGCGTATGCTCAGTATTCCGGTAGACCCTAGACGGGCTCCACGTAGTAGGCCCTACTTGTCCAGGAAAGGATGAAGTGGCGAACAGTTCATCAATACTATGTCCCCCAGGTCAATCGTCGATTCACTTTTGATTGCATCCTCACAAGTATGCTAATCATCAGACAGGATTTGTCGATCAGCCATACTTATCCTATGGCGCCACTGGGTATACCTTAGTGCCAACCCAAATTGTACGCAATGCCCACTGCACCATGCATGCCATGCAACTCACAGTACGAATCAGGGCGTCGTCCCCGCCCCAATCCATACAATGAACATCAACCATTGGGGGTTTTGCAATGAGATGGCCATATTCCACCGCACCACCTCTGGGCCGACCTCTCTCCCTGACTGGTGCTCCAATCGTCAAATCCGACATTACCCCGACACACCTTACACAGCTAGTAGTGACATCATAAATGTGGCCACCGGACTAGCTAAAGTATGTGAGGCACGAAGTATGGGTTCATATGCATTACAATTGCTCAAATAGATTAAAGGTGGTCAACGAAACATTCCAAACGAACCCCTGCCATGCAGGGCCCCAAAAGAAAGTGAGCAACGTCCCCATTATTTACATTGGTGCACTCCCTTTCACACCTTCTATCCATGTAGCCTCGTATTGATGAGTCCGACAACTGTGCGCCAAAGCAATGCCTCTATTGGGACCCAGGTGGGAAACGCTGTTTGCAAGGGGTTACCTGTGCCACAGTTTCCGATCATTTTATCGGGCATGGAATAACAAAGATGTCTTGTGGTAAGGTGATTCCCTGCCAGTGGGTTGGGTGTTCCGAAAAAATTATATGTCACAATTTTGTCCGCCATATTTGTGAAAAACATCTTGGGCACATAAGGGGATCTGCCATCCACCGCTTTGAGAAAGACAGCGGACAATGCATTCCGAATACCAGATTGGTTGAAGTGGAGATGTCCTGTTGATTAGGGCATCAGCCTGGATGTAAGTACATTCACTGCAAGCATTTCACAATTTTTCTTGCCAAAATATGTTGAAAAAATAGAAAGAAGAGATACTCTTTTATTTGGACTGTGTTCACAGAAAAAATGCAAATATAATATTTTGTTTTCTTTGTCTTTTCTGTAGAAAAGGGCTGTAGGCAGCCTCAGTAGTGACTCAACTACTGTAATATTCAATGTACCTGTAGGCAGCTACAAGGTATGAGTAAGTAGTCTAATATGGATAATATATGGACTTACCCTCAGTAGTGACTCAACTACTGAGGGAACAGTATGAAAATCATACTACTAAGTGCGCTCTAAGTGCTTATGTAAGCATAGGAAACTCGCACCAAAATAAGCTATCACACTGGGGTGATTCAATCTCCAACATTTTCTGTGCAAAAAAATGAATTGATGGTAGTGCTGATTAGCTTCTACACTAATGGGTATTACCATCAATCAATGTTTTGTGGAAAGTCATGCAAAGAAAAGAAAATATTGTTTTTGCCTTTTCCCTTTGAACACAGCTGTCAAAAAAGAGTATCACTTTCTTCAATTTTTTCAGCATGTTTTCTGAAGAAAAATTGTGAAATGCTGGCAGTGATTTTCAGTAGGTGACACCTCGAGTCTGTGGCTCACGCATTCCCTGCGGAAGTTTCGTGATCTGCTGGCATTTGATCGTAAACACGTCCCACAGTTGCAGGTTTGGTAAATGAATTTAAGTAATTGGGTTCCCTAAATGGTACTTCTTATGTATGGTCCATGGATTGAATTGTTAGGTCGATACATATGAATCATAATCCACAGTTTCGTGTTATAGAATAAAACCCCATCTTTCTTCAAATCTAGTGCTACATGCCCATGCCATAGGACTCCGCAAGATACTGAGATGTCATGGACGTCAGTACTTGGGTGCCCACTCAAGACACATCCTGCTATGAGATAGGACTTGGTTGCGTCGCCCGCATTGTTCTTACAATTAGTTTTCATTGTCAGACGAGTGATCTCGGAATGTTCATCCTCTGAACTTTGCAGAGTTATTCAAAGTCACTTGTCCTCTTGGTGGATCACATTCAAGATCAGAGATAGAGAATTTCTAAATTTATATACTGCAACAAGCAGAAGATGTGGTGCCCAAGGGTCCATAGAGTAAGTTGTAAAGTATGTACTACCTAATGGTAATTGGAGAGTGGAGCATGTAGTTTATAGTTGGTTTGTATGGTGAGCATGCATGATGGATCGTATATGGTATGTGATCATGCGTGTACCATGTAAAGCGATTCAAATGAAGCATGAAACAGTAAAGACGGCATTACTCTGGTACTGAAGATGGCCGCGAGTTGGTGCGGTTTAGATCGGATCTTCTTGATTTCTTGAAGGCGTCTGTCTCTTTGAGGAAGTCAGAGAGGGCCTTTATTCCTTTATCCGTTCTTATTATATCTATTACAATGAGGCCTCCTGATGCGGAACGTAAATATTGCGGCAATTTTCGAAGGCGGGGGACGTTGTGAGTATGTGTTCGCGGGTTTGGATGTGTTCCCCGCATGTCGGACAGGAAGACTTTTCTAGTGGGACGAAGGTAGAATAGTATTCGCCTGTGAAGGCATGTCTCGTACGACATTGTATCAGTCGTCCATAAACTGCCTGGTTGGATTCGCAAAAGTGTTTTCGGGGTTTGAGTGACGGTGGTAGGCAGTCAGAGGGAACAAAGAGGCTGTTTTCTTTTAGGGTATTACGCCAGTGCATGGACCACTCCTCTGATAGGGAGGTTCGTGATTGGTGTCTTTCGAACGCATATGAGGTGGTGGTGTTATTGGGAGGTGGCGAGGATGCTGCTTCCTTCGCTGAAGTTCCGCTCTCTCACTTCCATTTATATCGGCGTGTCCTGGATCCAGGATATGTTCGGGCGATTTAGGGTATTATCACTGAGAAATGAACTTATGGTGTCCCGTATTTGTAGGGAAACGTGTTGTGAGGAGAGAGGAAGGGATTCGGTTGCAGCCCAGATCGCAGATTGATTGTCAAGAAAAGCATGAATATAGCATATGTCATGCATGCATATACTGTACTGCTGCCTCGTTTAGTGCCTTCGCCAGTCCGGTGAGCTCCGCATCGAAGACTTCATTTTTGTTGCCAAGGTTGATTTTGCCGCATATAACCTGACGAGCGAGGTGGAAGCCGATCCAACACCGACTTTGTAGTTGCCATCTTCAATCTTCAGAGAGCTGTCTGAGTAAATAATTAAGTATTGGTTGTCAGAGCTGCAGTGATGGATGAGCTCAACATGTTCCCTAGCTAATCGTTTTCTGTCTTTGTTGTCGTCTGCTGTTGTTGGGTTTATTGAGCGTCTGGAGTTGATTTTTTTGTGAAGGTTGTCCCAGGGCGGGACGGCGTATATATCAACGTGCGGGATGGATGGGTCTGATAAACTGGTTATATGCTGTAGTTGGGTAGATTTGGTGCTTTTGGGTTGTCGGGGTGGGTTTCTGGGACGTTTGTTCGGTGGTAGGGGAGCTAAAGATCGGAGAGCGAGGTGTCGGACCAGGTCGGACCCTCTAAATTTTCAACACAGCCGCCATAGCCTGCATCGCATATTTTGCAATTGAAGAGTCTATAAACATCATGTAGTTTTCATTCTAGCAGAAGTTTTCCGGCCATGAGCGTGCATGGAGATCCGGAGTTGACTCACGAACGCGTTCGAATACAAACTCCACGTCGGACGCGTCGCAAATTCCGGGTCGTCATACTACCTTTCTGGAAACCTGGAAGTCCGCCTTTTGTGGTCAATCCCTTACCCAAGCGGTCGGGTGGAGGACGAATCTGTTTATGCCCCCACAGAAGTACGTGCTTTGGACGGGACCTTCTTCCTCCAATGTCACAAGTGAGTTGCGACAAATTCGCCTTGCCTTCATGTCGGCAGCTTCAAGGTCTATTATGGCAAGAATGACCGTTTTTTCTGAACTGGGACACCTGTGCGGACGAGTTTGTGGAGGTGCAAAGATAGGGCTCGCCCGCACCACCTTGAGCAGGGGCTGATTCAGGTAAGATTGTGTTTTATGATGTATTTGTCGATTGCTCGTTGACCGCGAGTGAAACGAAGATCGAATATCTGCGTCGCGCCAGCGCTTTCATATGACCGGCGAAGGGCTGGCCAAGCAGGCAAGTACTGTGACAGAGCGCCAGTGAAAGTCCCACAAGACTACCCTTCGGCGGTCACTCGGGCTTGCCTGTCTGTTACCTTGTATGCCTAACTGGTTTTGCCACTGTTGCAGGACTACTAGGCTACAGTGATGGAACTGTGTTCGCTCTCGTCGGTTGCATATAGTGGCGGCGGGAGTGATCGTCTCGATTTGTATCAAGTGAATCTTTCTCACTGCAAGCGTCTAATGTAGGCTTTATGACAGGGATAGGGACACCTACTTACGGTTTTCCAACCGAACGATCCTCCCGTTACTTGTTTAGCCGCTAGGAACCTCGGCCTCTTTCGCTTAATAAATTGACTCCCAGAACGGGCAACCTAGGGGGGTTTTCCTAAACCTCCCGCTCTGGGGGATGGAGGAGATAGAGGAGAGGAGTTGTTTGATCCAAATGAGTGTGTCAGGTGGTCGAGATGGAGGTAATGAGACAGGTGTTTAGCGCTTGCTATGACGGAAAAAAACGATTTCCTAACCTATCCCTGGGCCCCTCTACTCAGTAGCCCTTCAGTTATCCATGGGTTGTCTTGGCTTTTCCGGTCGTTCGTTCTGTCGCGACTGAGCCGTAGAGAATAGCCAGAGAGCCATCCAACAGCTCCAGGTAACAGTAATTTATCAAATGAAGCGGATGATTGATTTATCGAGGACCTGCTCATATGTCGACTTTATCCACTGTTCCGGCCGACCAAGCACTTTTTCTTCGCTATACATCCCTCCACAACCCTCCATCCATTACCAACTCTTCTGATCCTACATTCAAATGCAACGAGGCCGAGGGAAAGGCTGGACGGCCAATATGCCCTTACCGATCAACTCCAGCGACAACCCCATCGGACCCTCCCCTCCTTGGCTGGCATCCATCGCGGCACCCGTCGGCAATGCAGTTCTACCAGTGTAAATGTTCGTCTTCGATTCGCCCGGTTGGCCGGAATTTTCATGCAAAGACACGACATCTCGTTCGATCATTGGTGGCATCTGCAGTTGGCAGGACCAGACATGAGATGACATCTGTATGATACGAGCATAACTAAGCGTAGCCGATACCGAGGCTCTCTGCACAACTCCAAGGGTACACCGCCCTCCACATGTGGTCGTCGCACGGACACTATGCATGCATGGGAATTTTCCTCCAAGGGCCGGTCCTTGGATGTGCCATTACTTGGAACGCACCAAAAAAACGCGCACACAACATCCATATCCGCCAGCCACTGTCCTCCCTGCCCCTTGGAGCTTTATACAAGCCAGGTTTGGTTGCGTGGAGGGCATCAGAACAAATATAAAGAGAGGCGAAGGGGGGGACATGGTCCAAGTCGAAAAAACGCCATGACTTCTCCGGGGGGAAACAACAGTATGGGACATTATAACGGCCCAGTTAACCCGTACGCTACCCTTGTTTCGTATCTCCTCCACTTGCTTATCCACAGTCCAGGCTAAACTACGCATTGGCAGGCGCCGTAGGTGATACCTACGCGCAAACCAACCAAAATGC
The DNA here is from genome assembly GCA_024613145.1 of Pisolithus marmoratus. Taxonomy (NCBI): domain Eukaryota; kingdom Fungi; phylum Basidiomycota; class Agaricomycetes; order Boletales; family Pisolithaceae; genus Pisolithus; species Pisolithus marmoratus. The sequence continues at coordinate 7,930 of JANFAE010000651.1, read as the reverse complement.
GAGGTGTCATTCCGCTCCTTGTGGGTATCCAAATGCGAGCCCAGTTGGCACATGCAACACGCATATCAGTTGCGCCAGCGTCTCAGACCATTTCCGGACCCAGCATGGCGTCCAAAATACCACTCGGAGTGCCTATGTCACCTGCCATTGGATTGGGTGCAACCAGCAAATCGTGAGGAATAATTTTGTCCGACATATCAGGGAGGTCCATTTGGGGCACGAGAGGAATGTCGGCCATTAGGCCTCATCAAAATTCCAGAATAGCGCTGGCACTTCAATACGCCGTGCGAAAAGGTCTTGTTGACCATGAAAATAAATTGGGCACGATGGAACTCCGTTTGCATGTCTTTTCTTCCAATTTACATTTCATCCTATGTTTGTTATTTGTTTTCTTCGTCGTCGCTATCTGCTTGTGTGCTTACAACATGCAATTGTGAAGTTGTCATTGATATACTTAGATGTACCAGTATGTGAGTGACAGAATCCAACGGAGTATACAGAAAGGCAACAGAGAGGTTTTTCTTATAGCTTGACCACAATCTTCAGGAATAACTATCTTTCTTTACACCAACAGTGTGATTCCTTGGCGCGTCTGGACGAGCTATCTCACATCTAGTGTAGGCCGCTTCGTCAACCACCCCCGGAGACCATATGTACGTTCACTTACCGTGCCACAGCAACTAAATACACCACATCTGACGAGTTGCCAACCACATCCCCTCCTGCTGTTAGAATTCACGGGCTGAGGATCACGGCGACGGGCGGGTGTGAACCAGGTTCAAACGCGATGTAGCTACAGACTACGACTACGAGCTTATATCTGTAGCTAGAGACAATATATCAAAAACTAAATAACATGTCAATCAATCATATGTCTAATATATGTCTTGTGAGTTTGACATGAGACAACCAATATTCTGACACCTGCTATTACACCTACATGTTCTCTATCAGACACCGCACATACTGGCTCTTAAAAAGCTTCTGCTGCATCTCCCAGTGAAATCGTGGAGGTATTCGTCATAAGCAGTTTTTTGATGTTTTCGGACCCAGCGCAGTCCTAGTGGTCTATTCTCCCAATCGACTTGGTAGTCGGCGTGACGACACTACCACTAGCCGATAACTGGAACTTTGAGGTGGGGTTTACCTTCATTGTTTCATGATTATTTTCGAAGATAGTCCCAAAAAACCGCAGGCCAAGCAGCACACGGGGTACTTCAACCTACGTGGAGCTCCTTTGCCTAAGTGCTCGAAACATTCGAGGCAAGGGGCGTTGTGCGAAGTCGCCCGGATGTAATCTCGGGGGATTCGCTCGCCGTGCCAGGCAGTTGGCACTAGTGGCTATAATCATTGCGGCACCGGGGTATGGTGGCAACTCTACTGGTGCAAGCTCGTTGACTCACCTGGGTCCAGATAAGAAGTATTGGCACTGCTGGATGTACTGAAGATAAGATTTTCACTTTTTGGTGCAGTCGAGCGAGGTGGTTTTGACCCTCTTGCACTAGGAGCTGACTGCAGCTGCCATCGGGTATCGATTAGGACCAATAAGTCTCTGATTCTCTCATTTCAGGGTGGTCCTCATTTGCTCGGGTAGTACTACCAGTTCGCACAAGGAACACGAGTTACAGGCACCGGGCTGCCCGTAAGGTGATGCACCCTTGCTTAGTGGTCAACTTGGTATGCTCAGCTATCTACGTGACTAGAGGGGGCCACAGACGACCGTTACCCTTCGGTGAAAACGAGATCACCCATGATCATGGAAGACTGACTTTTGTAAGGTGACACTAAGGTTGGCGATGAACCTTTATGGTTTTTCACAAGTCATTGATCTTCGATCTTCCTTTTGATGTAGTAGCCATGTATGGCAGACTAATCAGTACGGTCCTTTCCTGAACTTACCTGTCTCCAGGCACTGTAACCAATGTGGTCTGGCATGTTGCACCGTGTAGCGAACTTTCGACTCGATGTTGCGTTCGAATGGGCCTCTGAACCACCCATGGATACATTCGTCGGTCATCGCGAAGGATATTGGAGGCGCCAATCTGCGTAGAGGTGCCAATATCGGTCTCGACGGCTATCAGCAGAACCCCTATTTTACATAAAGCGAACAACGTTGAATCTGGGCATTCAGCATCTCTGTCACGGGACCAGGAGATGCCAATGGGTCCGGCCGGTAGCGGATCTTTCACCGGTCCTGGCGACCTTTCACCCCCCCCCCCCTCCCAAGAGGATCAGTTGTTTGCTTTGCTAAGAGGCGAAGAGTTCTGAGATGCTAAACGTGTCGAGTTAACTTTGAATCCTCCATGCCGTTTACGTCAATCTATGGGCGAGGCAGCACTATGTCGTGGCCTACATCTTTGCCTAGTTGGTCAGCAGCGCCGTCACGGTGAGTACTGGTTTCCGCTCCTCTTTCATTCACATCGAACCCAGGTGTGGGTGACGTGGCTAATGCTGTGTTCTTCGGTTCAATAGCACATCTATTACATCGTGAAGAAGTACCACCATCCGTCCACCGCTTGTGAGGAGATCTTTGTGCATTCGGTACGTCCTCCCTGCCTAGCTTTTCTTGGTCCTAACACGCATACCAAGTACATCGCACACGCCCAATGATGCGTTTGGGCCGTACCAGGTTCAATCCGTACGTCGTCTTGAGTAGGGCATCTCCTGTATGCTCACTATTCCCGTAGAAACCGGACGGGCTCAACGTAGTAGGCCCCACTTATTCGGGAAAGGATGAATTCATGGACAATTCATCGCCACCGCGTTCCACAGGTCAGCCGTCAATTTTTATTGATGCGATCATCGGACAGGACTCGTCGATCAGCCATACTCATCTCATGTCTTTACTGGATACACTTCAGTACCAGCCCAAGCTGTACGTAATGTCCACTACACCGCGCATGCCGTGCAGCTTACAGTACGAATCAGGGTGTTACCTGCATCCCAACTCATACAACGAACATCAACCATTTGGAGTTTTGTAACGAGGTAGTCATATTCCACCGCACCACATCTGGTCAGACCTCTCTCCCCGACTGGCGCTCCGATCGTCGGATCCGACATTACCCCAACACACCCTACGCAGCTAGTAGTGACACTATAAATGTGCCTACGGGACAAGTTAAAGTACGTCAAACATAAAGTACACATTCATACACATTACGATTAATTAAATACATTAAAGGTGGTTAACGAAGCATTCCAAACAAATCCCAGTGCAGGGCACAAAAACAAAGTAGGCAACATTCGCATTATATACATTGGTGTACTCCTTTCACACCTATCCGTGTAGCCACGTATTGATGAGTACGGCAACTGCGCGCCAAAGCAATGCCTCTATGGGGACCCAGATAGGAAACGCTGTTCGCAAGCGGTAACCTGTGCCACGGTTTCCGATCATTTTATCGGGCATGGAATAACGAAGATGTCTCGTGGTAAGGTGATTACCTGCCAGTGGGCTGGGTGTTCCCAAAAAATTATACAACACAATTTTGTCCGCCATATTCGTGAAAAACGTCTTGGGCACACAAGGGGATCTGCCATCCATGGCTCCGAGAAAGACGGCGGACAACGCACTTCGAATGCCGGATTGGTTAAAGTGGAGATGTCCCATTGATTAGGGCATCAGCCTGGATGTGAGTACATTTTCAGTAGCCGACACCTCGAGTCTGTGGCTCACGCGGAACGCAAGTTGAAAGTACTGTGATCTGCTGGCATTCGATCGTAAACACGTCCCACAGTTGCAGGTTCGGTACAATGAATTTGAGTAATTGGGTTCTGCAAACGGTGCTCCTTATGTATGGTCCATGGATTGAATTGTTAGGTCGATACATATGAATCATAATCTACGGTCTCCACGTTATAGAATAAAACCCCATCTTTCTTCGAATCGAGTGCTACACACCCAGTGCCATAATACACCGTAAGATATCATGGATGTCGGTACTTGGTGCCCACCCAAGGCAAATCCTGCTACAAGATATGGCTTAGTTGCGTCGCTCTTGCAATTAGTTTTCGTTGTGGGACGAGTGATTTCAGAACATTTTATCTTCCGAACTTTGCGGAGTTATTCAAAGTCGCTTGTCCGCTTGGCGGAACACGTTCAGGATCGGAGAGCGAGGTGTCGGACCAGGTCGGACCCTCTAAATTTTCAACACAGCCGCCAGCTTAGCCTGCATCGCATATTTTGCAACTGAAGAGGCTATAAACATGATGTAGTTCTCATTCTAGCAGAGAGTTTTCCGGCCATGAGCGTGCATGGGGATCCAGAGTTGACTCACGAACATGTTCAAATACAAGCCCCACGTCAGACACGTCGCAAATCCCTGGTCGCCATACTACCTTTCTGGAAACCTGGAAGTCCGCCTTTTGGAATCGATCCCTCACCCAAGTGGCCGGGTGGAGGACGGATCTGTTTATGCTTCCACAAAAGTACGTGCTTTGGACGGGATCTTCTTCCTCCAAAGACACAAGCGAGTTGCGACAAATTCGTCTTGCCTTCATGTCGGCAGCTTCAAGGTCTATTATGGCAGGAATGACCGTTTTTGTCTGAACTGCGATATCTGTGCAGGCTCGATTGTGCAGGTACAAAGATAGGGCTCGCCCGCACCACCTTGAACAGGGGCTGATTCAGGTAAGATTGTGTTTAATGATGTATTTGTCGATTGTTCGTTGACCGCGAGTGAAACGAAGATCAAATATCTGCGTCGCGCCAGCACCTCCATATGACCCGCGAAGGGCTGGCCAAGCAGGCAAGTACTGTGACAGAGCGCCAGTAAAAGCCCCACAAGACTACTCTTCGGCCGTCACTCGGGCTCGCCTGTCTGTTACCTTGTATGGCTAACTGGCTTGTTGCCACTGTTGCAGGGCTACTAGGCTACAGTGATGGGACTGTGTTCGCTCTCGTCGGTTGCATACAGCGGCGGCGGGAGTGATCGTCTCGATTTGTCTAAAGCGAATCTTTCTCACTGCAAGTGTCTGATGTAGGCTTTATGACAGGGATAGGGACACCTACTTACGGTTTTCAAACCGAACGATCCTCCCGTTACTTGTTTAGCCGCTAGGAAGCCCGGTCTCTTTCGCTTAATAAATTGACTCCCATAGCGAGCAACCTAGGGGTTTTTTTAAAACCTCCCGCTCTGGAGGATGGAGGGGACGGAAAAGATAGAGGGGAGGAGTTGTATGATCAAATTGAGTGTGTCAGGTGGTCGAGATGGAGGTAATGAGACAAATGTTTAGCGCTTGTTATGACCGAAAAAAGGTTGCCTAACCTATCCTTGGGCCCCTCTTCTCAGTAACCCTTCAGCTATCCATGGACTATTCCGGTCGTTCGTTCTGTCGCGACGAGCCTTGGAGAACAGCCAGAAAACCATCCAACAACCCCAGGTAACAGTAATTTATCAAACAAAACCGATGATTGATTTATTGAGGGCTTGCTCAGATTCGATTTTACCCACTGTTCCAGCTGACCAAGCGCATTTTTTTTCGCTATACAACCCTCCGCAGCCCTCCACCCACTCCCAATCCATCTAATCCTATATCCGATTGCAACGAGGCCGAGGGAAGGACTGGACGGCCAATATGTCGTTACCGATCAACTCCAGCGAGAACCTCACCTGACCCTCCCCTCCTTGGCTGGCATCCATCGCGGTATCCGTCGGCAATGCAGTTCTACCGGTGTAAATGTTTGCCTTCAATTCGCGGTTATCCTGGGTGATTTTTACCCTTATGGCGTCCGCAGTTGGCAAGACCAAATGCGAGATGACATCTATACGATACAAGTACAACTAGTCGTTCCCAATACCGAGGCTCTTTGCACAACTCCAGGGTGCATCGCCCTCCACATGTGGTCGTCGCACGGACACTATGCATGCATGGAAATTTTCCTCCAAGGGCCCGTCCTTGGATATGTCATTACTTGGAACAGACTAAAAAAAGCGTGCGCACAACATCCATACCCGCCAGCCACTGTCCTCCCTACCCCTTGGAGTTTCATGCAAGCTACTTTTGGTTGCTTGGAGGTCATTGGAAGAAAATATAAAGGACGAAGAGGCGGCCATGTTCCACGTCGCCAAACATTATGAACTCTTTTCGAGGACACAGTGGTATGGGGCATTACAGTGGCCCGGTTAATCCGTACGCTGCCTCCGTTTCGTCCCTCCTCCACTTGTTTAACCACAGTCCAGGCGAAACTACGCATTGGAAGGCGCCGTTGGTAATACATACGCACGAACCAACCAAAATGTAGGGCTGTGATCCCTGCCCTCGATTACCCGTTATTCATTACTGACAGAACACGCCCTCGAACCAGAGCGCGGCGTGTCCCTACACTTCTTGTCAGTATCCAAGCTCGAGCTTGAGTGGCATGACGTGCAACATGAGCGTCGATTGCACCAGCGCTCCGGAACATTTCCGGGCCGAGCATGGCATCCGGGATATGACTCGGTCTAGCCCCATCGCCTGCGCTTGGGCAGGATGCAGCCACCAGGGTTTAAGAAATAACATTATCCGGCACATCAGAGAAAGTTCATTTAGGGCACAGGAGGGATGTCCGCCACTAGGCTCATCAAAAGTCGAGGATAGTGTTGTTCGGCGCCTTGGAACACCCGCGAAAAGGTCTCGTCGGCCATAAATAGATTGGACAACAATGGAGCCTCTACTCGCGTGTCCTTTCTTTCGTCTTTCGGTCTGCGCTTCATGCTATGCTTGTTACTTGTTTTTTTCGTTGTCGTTGTTTGCTCGTGCTGTTACTTGCTTACATGCAATTGTGTTACATTGCTATGATAGTTCCAGTATATGAGTGGTGAATCCGAGAAAGTATACAAAAAGAAGGCTTCTCTTGTAGCTTGACTACGAAGACTTCAAGACTTCAAGCTTCAGGAATAAGTATCTCTCTCAATTGCTCAACAGCTTGATTCCTTGGCGCGGCTGGACGGGCTATCTCTCACATCTAGTCTAGACCGCTTTGTCAACCACCCTCGGAGACCACACCACCACTTACGTTTACTTACCGTGCCACAGCAACCAACCACACCACATTGACGAGGTTGCCAACCCACATCCCCTCCTGCTACACCTACATGCTCTCTATCAGGCACCGCACATACTGGCTCTCGGAAAGCTTCCACTGCATCACCCAGCGAAATCGTAGAGGTATTCGTCATAAGCAGTTCTTTGATGTTTTCGGACCCGGCGCAGTCCTAGTGGTCTATTATCCCAATCGACTTGGTAATTGGCGTGACGACACTACCACTAGCTGATAACCAGAACTTTGAGGTGGGGTTTACCTTCATTGTTTCATGATTATTTTCGAAGATAGTGCCCAAAAACCGCAGGCCAAGCAGCACGCGGGGTACCTCAACCTACGTGGAGCTCCTTTGCCTAAGTGTTCGAAACATTCGAGGTAAGGGGCGTTGTACGAAGTCGCCCGGATGTAATCTCGGAGGGATCGTTCGCTCGCCGTGCCAGGGAGTTGGCACTAGTGGCTATAATCATCGCGGCACCAGGGTATGGTGGCAACTCTACTGGTACAAGCTCGTTGACTCACCTGGGCCAGATAAGCAGTACTGGCACTGCTGGATGTACTCGAGATAAGATTTTCGCCTTTTGGTGCAGTCAAGCGGGATGGTTTTGGCCCCCTTGTACTAGGAGCTGACTGCCATGGGGCATTCATTAGGACCAATAGATTTCTGATTCCATCAATCCAGAGCGGTCTTCATTTGCTCGGGTAGTACTATCAGTTCGCACAAGGAACACGACTTACAGGCTCCGGGCTGCCCGTAAGGTGATGCACCGTTTGTCCACTAATCTTTAGACTCTGGTTCTACTTTTGGAATGGAAATATCTTCTTTCACCTCCGGTCACTAATAACAATACAAGTTACTGGATATGGGCGGCTGAAAGATTACAACTGATATGGTGCGCAGCCGGG
>JANFAE010000650.1:0-46708 GCA_024613145.1 Pisolithus marmoratus | reverse complement strand
TCCGGTGGTCTGCGGAGCAGTTCCTGCAGCGGTGGCGCGCACTTTCTCCGAGGTCGAGCCACCTGGGTAATAGAACTCTTTTTCATCATCGTCATCATCGTCATCAGGGTCATCGTCCGATTGTGACATGATAAGTCCCTGAGCACTCGCGGAGAGGCGCCGTCGCTCGAGCTCTCTGCCGTATGCATTTAAGAGGACCTCAGCTTGAGTTCTCCGTCAAGATTGTCATCGCCTGTCACGCAATGAGAAATTGGTATCATGCATATAAAAACCCACCTAGAATGCCTTGTCGTAATTCCGTCGTTGCTCGCTCTAGTTTGGCGATGATTCGACGAGCCTCTTTAGCGAAAGCTCACCACTGTCAATCTCAGTGTCATAGAACGGTTTCCGACAAGATACGTGCACGGGCAACGTAGTCTTGTGCTGATGAGAGGGGATTCGGGGGCATAGTTCCAAGTTCCTGTCCATCCAGATCTCCTGGACTGGCCTCCACTTCACCGATGGAAGGAATCAAGGTTCCATCGGTAGCTACATGGTACATAGCACCATCAGGTTGCATAAATGGCAAGGGAGGTATGTCCGGGCGGCGACGCATGACCCGGACCCCAACGCCTGCGGCGTACCCAAATTTGTCCATGCGCAGATCGTGACGACGATGCAGACGAGCCAGTATTCGCCACGTGATTGTAAGTTCGGGTGGAAGCAGTCAGGCCGGCAGTCATAAACCCACTGCAGATAGGAGACGCTGCAACTGTGGAGGAGGCTCTGCTGTCCACTCTTCGTCAGCCGTATCGAATGCCGGAGCGTATTGCCAACCCAATCCTGCGTCGACTCCGGGGGGCGTGATATCAAGCGTCCATTGAGACCTGCAAACTGATTGCAGGGCCGGAAGCTCTCAGAAATTAGGTACTTACAGCCAAAATGAGACCTTTCTGTAGCCTCCGGTATAGCACTGCCTGCGTGGGATGGCTTACACAAAGTATATGGAGCCGTCCGGAGTGGCCGCTGGTCGTCGCTACGCGATGATGGGACCAACAGCGCACCTGTTTCTTCGTCCGGCGATGGTAGTTTGAGTTCAAACTGGGGTTGGCGGCCAGGCTTTCCAAGGCCAAATGGGGAAAATTTGGGTTTCCCTCCCGAGACCGCCAGAGTTTTCAGGCGCATGTCAAGGCACTGATATTCGTACAAAATCAAGGGTACGGTCGTATGAACAGCTAGGGGGTTGTAGGGGACAGTCGTGTAGCGCCAGCGTTCCGCTTCGGCCTTTTGAAGTACCTAAGGAATCGATGAGACAAGCCGCAGGTACGAGAAACGGAAAAAAAAAAAAACCTCGCAGATCCACACCTCAAACACGGCTGCCGCCACATCATAAGCGGTCTCTCCCCAGTTATTCCTTGCTACAGGATTCGCGCCCTGCTTCGTTAACAGGTAGAGGACGACTGGAAGATGACCTTTTGACGCTGCGTTCACTACAGAAGGCATGAAGAACGATAGCGTGAAGTTTTGCAGTCGAACTTACTTAGAGGTGTCCAGCCAGCGTTGCTGGGGAGGTCGATTCCTTTGACACCATTGAGTTCACTTGCGGCGCCTCCTGATTCGCATAGCCACCTGACGATGTCAAGATAACCCTGACGGTAAGCTGTCAGCAATGGTGGTAACGCTTGTGGTATAGCAAATAAACTAACCTTGGAGCAGGCATTATGAAGTGCTGTCCACCCATCGGCGTCGCGAGCGTGGACGTATGCCTTATCCGGCAACAAATATTTTATGATGGGTAAGTGACCGTGAAGAGCGGCCTTGTGCAAAGCAGTCTGTATAATATAAGAAGCGCTGGGAGGTGAAGACGGATGATTGACGGACCTCCCCTTCACGATCTTCCAAGTCTGGCATGGCACCACATTCTTCGATTACTAGGTCCATGGTTAGCCTCCGGACTTAAGCGGTACCGATGATGGATGCTTACACCACCGAACTATATCAAGAAAACCGCGACTAGCAGCAGAGTGGAGAGCAGTGAAGCCTGTGCGGGAGGAGGCATCATTTGCAAGTGCGAAAGGCTCTAGCTCACCGCCCTGAAGAGCGGTAGAAAATAGTTCTTTAGAAGAACGAGGTCACCAGAAGAAGCAGCTGCGCAGAGAGCTTCCAGCTGAGCAGGGGAAGGGTGAGACTGATTTTGTACAGGATGGACTGGAGGACCCAAGGGTGATGGAGATCGCTCTGGGTGGGATGTAGGTTCGGTGGCTGGAGTTGATTGTTCAGGCAGAGGAGCCGGAGGGGGTTGATCATTTTCTGTCGTGTTTTCAGAGGCGGCCGGATATACGAACTCGTCGTCTGAATCATCTGCCACACTGGGATATATGAAGCTGCCTTCTTCGCTGTCACTGCCCTTGGTGACGGCTGCGAGCAGCTGCACATCAAGCACCTCCGAACTATCTCGTATAAGTTACGATGAGCTTTCGATAGGAACATGGACCTACTCGTCAGCATGAACACTGCCCTCGCCAGTGGCCGCCATGTTGCTCGTCGCCGCGACGCGTCGTTCCGGATTTGAATGAAAACTGAAGTTTGCAGTTTATTCCTATCACGTGACTAGGCGTGATATTCTTTTTCCTATTTTGTCGAAAGCACTGCGGGGCAAGCGAAAAACTGTGTAGTTGTTCGGGAAGGACTAAAGGGAAATAAGAAAATGGTAAGGAGGGGGGTTAAATAAATAGGATGAGCTCGTTATCAATTGGTTTCTCCGAAGCCCAGTGAGAGCTTGAAACGTGATAATGATGACTCCGAGCTTGCTGGTAGTATCGGTCTTTCGAATGCCAACCGGGCGTCGCATTATTAGTACGGCTGGCACCACCATAGCCCGTCCCAGAGTGTGGTCAGCTGCTCCAGCCCTCGATCGTCGTCTTCTCCCATCCAGACCAATGTCCACTGCCAACTCCTCGTCCCCCATACCCATTTCCTCTCGTCTTATCGAGGGACGTGCTCTCCAGCAAGATGTCTGGTCAGTCTTCAAGTGAGTTGTCACCACCCTTCGCCGTCGCTGCTCCCTCAGTCCGTCTAGTGCTGCAAATCTGCCTTCCGATTGTATCAACCTCGGCCAAGGATACATGAACTTCTCCCCACCTTCCTGGGTCATCGGTGCTGCCAACTCTGCCCTCGCCTCCCTTCTCCCGAATCATTACTCCCATCCCAAAGGTCGTATACGTTTGCGTCACGCGATCAAAAACTTCTACGAGGCATCTTTCAATAGGTCTCTCGACGTAGAAACAGAAATATTGGTCACAAGTGGTGCAAATGAAGGTACTTCATCGTTCGCGAACATATTTCATGCCTGCTCAAATGTTTCACAAAGGGCAGTATTCTGTGTTTGCCGCCTTCTTGGAACATGGTGATGAGGTCATTATGTTCGAGCCTTTCTTTGACCAGTATCGGCCCTCCGTCATCTTCAACGGCGGAAAAGCCGTTTATGTTCCCCTTCATCCTAACTTGCAGGGCGACAAACCCTCTAGCGGTGACTGGACAATAGATTTCGACGAACTGCGGTAAGCACGTGCAATTTTTTATTTCCATCTAACCCCTGAATGACGAACTTAGCCGCGCCATTTCCCCCCGAACAAAGATGATTATTGTTAACACACCTCACAATCCTGTCGGCAAGGTCTTCACTAAAGCAGAACTGGAGAAGGTGGCAGCGCTTGCCATAGAATTTAATTTATTGGTCATGGCCGACGAAGTGGTAAGCTCCCGGCCATTCTTGCTTGAACTCAAATTCCTAATCTTGGCAGTACGATTGTCTCGTCTACGATGACAAACAACATGTCCGCATTGCCAACTTACCTGGGATGTGGGAGAGGACTGTGACAGTTCTGTCAGCTGGCAGTGAGTGCAAGGACACTTGGTGAAGCTTTACCTGGCTGAGAGATCACCGGCAGAGGCATTCGCCGCAACGGGGTGGCGCGTCGGTTGGCTCATTGGTCACGAGTCCATCATCACACCCACTCTAGCTGCAAGTACACGCATTGTCTTTTGCACGAACTCCCCTCTCCAGGAAGCTGCTGCTGCGGGTCTCGAGGAAGCAAAGGCGCACGGATTTTTCGAGCAACAACTGAAGGAATACCAAGAACGGCGTGACGTCCTTCTAGCCTCTTTTGACAAAGTCGGCCTGAAATATTATCTTCCAGAGGGTTCCTATTTTGTCCTAGTGGTAAGTCTCATGACGTATGGTTTCAAACGAGCAAAGATGGACATCTCGTCTCAGGACATCTCGCGACTCAATTTCCCAGACGATTATCCATTCCCCGAAGCTGTTCGGGGCCGTGGAAGGGATTTCAAGTGCGTACAAACGTTGATGGCATTGCGTGATCACTTACTTACTGTCGTAGGGCATGCTGGTTCATGGCCATGGAAATTGGAGTGTCAGCTATTCCCGTAAGCGAAGTGAGTTCTAGGGTCGCCTCTTGAGGCAGCGAGTAGCTCATTGTGTTTTAGTTCTATTGCGAGGAGCATTGCAATATTGGTGAAAGCTACGCTCGCTTCGGTTTCTGCAAGGACGTTGATACGCTCAAAGAAGCTGGTCAGCGCTTGCAAAGTCTTCGAAATACCTTTCCTAGAAGTATCCTGCTACCCTCCACAAATTTTCTCATATGTTATTTGATATCAGAGTACCCAGTCCAGAGTTTCTGTATAGGCCGTCCAGAAGACGGTAGTGTACAATAACCTTTTAGACTGCTATGTGGCTTGCAAGTCTCTCACTGATGCGAGACAGAACCTCGTCCCGCGAACTACTCACCACGTCGTAGTAAGTAGGGTTGCTGATAACTCGTCTCGCCATGAAGGTAAACGACAACGCCTGCACAGCATCTTCCTTGTTACGGAGCGTTCCTTCTTCCATGCACTCCCTATACCACCTGCTGAGAAGGTCCGTCTCCAGCAATTGCGACTCGAGCGGTAACCCGTCATCGCTCAGGAACTTGTTGAACACCTCTCCGTCTTCAACGGGGCAGAACAGGGTAAAGTACCCCGGCGAAGACTGCTGAACGGCCCAGCTTTGCATCTCCACCACTTCCAGGAGTGTATAATCTTTGAGCTGGCGCTCGGAAGTAAAAGAGTTCATGCATACATATTGGGTGCCCACGACAACGACTGCGCCAGCTCTAGCAGGTAACCTCCAGCACGCCTCATGTGGAACAAGGAGCACGCGAACGACGCCCTCCGAAAACAGCTCAAGGATACACTCCTGCGTCGTGTTGGGCATTCCCCTGTGAAAGATACCAATGCCGCGCGAAGCGAAGTTCTTGATAGGATCCTCTGACTCGATTAGACGCTCTTCTACATCAACTGCGGACGCGGTCTTTGCAAGAAACCCTGTCTCGGTCACGGAGTTGAGATTATGTTGTGTGATGAGCTCCTGGGCAATCGTTGCACAGTGTGCCCGTGAGGGTACGACAACGATGGCTGACTCGGTTAAGGAACCGAGCCCCATGGATGCATAGACGGGTTTTGCTAACGACTTGAATAACGCCTCAGATAGGGGCATCGTATACGTTTGGACTGAACAGTTCAACGGCTGTTCGCGGTCCTTGGGAAGAAAGCTGTACAGCTCTCTGGGCTCAACGCCCAGCCATGACGCGAGATCTGTGGGGTCATTAAGCGAACGGGATATTCCTATGTATCGGGTGGGAGAATGTTGAGCTGCGTGCCGTAGCAACGACACCGCAAGTTCGTAGGTGTCATCTAATTGCTCCAAATTCTCGCACAGAACGAGACTGGGATAAGCCCTCTTCGTGTGCGTGACGCGTAAAGCATTCAGAAGGACTGCAGCAGTGACCACCCGGATCACCTTACTCCGCGGAGAGTTAAAGGACATCTTTTCATAGTTATATTCCACGCTTATGCCACAGGCGGCTGCGCCGGAACTCAATCCTGATAGCACACTTCTTGCGATTGCTTTGTTCGGGGTAACGACGAGCGCCCAAGCGACAGTCTGCGACCTGAGTAAAGTTGACCTAGCAAAGTTACTAGTGTTCACAGGCACAGCTTACTTAACACCTACCATATTGCCATGTATGCCAGGGACGATTTCCCAGAACACACCGGCGCAGCAACGATGACATTGGCAGAGGTATTAATGACGCTCCAAAAAGCTTGAGTTTGGATGGCATTGAGGGCGTTGCCATGGGCTGAAGAGTACAGCCGTTCTATGGCAGGAAGGCGGAGAGAAGATATAGGTAAAAAGCCAACATCTTGTCGCCGTGTGTGTGGATGAGAGATCGCCGGTATGACTACATTATCTAACGGTACCGAACACTCGTTGTCGGCTCCCAACCACCGGTCGGAGACAAGGCGAATTGTCACGGAGGGCATATTCTTGCCGACTAGGGAGATAATGAAGTTAACACCCAAGACCTTCGGCTGCTCGCGTAACAGGATGCGCTTGATTTGAAGTAACGTATTTCCCCCTTCGTCTTCAACCCATAACCAAAACGGTTCCGCAGAACCATGAATTCGGTCGTTCCATGTGAAAGCTCTTGTTACAGAAACGACTATCTTCATCATTTCGGGTCCCAGTGGACGAAGGGAAGCGGATAACTCCGTGGACGGAAACTGCGTAGCTGCCTTCAGAAGGGCAAGTCCCTGAGCTTCGTTTAGCCTAATCAGGTTTCCTAGTTCCCTTGCAGTCATAGAGGCGAGATCCCGAGGATGATATTCCGTGTGAAGACTTGTGAGGCCGTATATAATGTTGTCCCTAAGCTGAAACTGTTTCATTGGCTCGTCGAAAGGCCACATGCGCTTTTCCACTGCTTTGCTCATTGCTGCGAGTACGACGGTTGTATTTGCCCACTTGCGGCTGATTGCTATTTCCAGGAGTGCGCGTATGATCCGACCGCCATTCTGTGCAACATAGGCACTGTCCGATATTAAAGCGAAATCTTGGATGGGCAACCGAGATATGTGAGCCTGCAACAAGATATTGACTTTCCCCTGATCCGTGTCCGTTCCTCCCTACAGGCAGGAATTAAACGAATGGTTGACAATAGAGGATAGATCACGCACAGATACCTCGCAAGGCACGCGACGCATCAATTGCTCCAGTTCCTTAACCTCGGACTCCCTAACCTGGATTTGATTGAACTTAGGGTCTCAATTAGTTTCTAGCTCTGCGACATGCCAAACAGGTGTACCTCAGTGCTCATACTCAACACGCGGAGTACGTCTGCCTCGGACATCCTAGGTTTGAAAGATACCTTCCACACCTCTATTGACTGGTGACGGATGTAGTACTTTGCTGCGATTTGTCCTGTATCCTTTGTGGCAAATGTCTCTGCATCAGCATCAAAGTCAATCATTTTCAACTGCGCCAATTGGTTCGCTGCATTTTTGATATCTCGTCGCCGCTTTTCTACGAGTGCAGGGCTATTGGCCACTGTTTGGGGCGACAAACCTACACCTTATGTGAGCCAATTCGAACAGGCCTCACGTCCCACCCACCGTAATGGAGAGGATTCTTTTCCATTCGCACGAAGAGGTACGTATAACCCAGCCAACGGACGCCGTCGCTAACGCTGGAGACCGTTCCAAGGGCTATTTCGGCATTTAATGCATCCGTCATTCCTGAGAGGAATCTGAAAAACTAAGTATTTTAGTTTCAGCGAGGAAGACGAAACTAACTTTGATTCAATCGGTGTCTGCAGGACACTTTAATACGTGACCGCTTCATACCAAAAACAATTTACCTGCGTTGTGACAGCACCTAAATAATGTTGTAGTCTGTCCTCTGAAGTGCAGATGTACCCTTCTCCACTTGTTTCTAAACCGGGTCGACCAGCACGGCCAAAAACTTGTAGAACATCTAGGACGGACAGATCAGTAAACTGGCCCTTTGCACTATCGTAGATTTGTGTCCCCTTGATAATTACTGAAAGGCTTGTCAGCGAGAACAAACGATGTTTCTTTCACCACAGACCTGCATGTGCAGGGAGGTTGACTCCCCATGCGAGAGTGGCAGTGCAACATAGCACCTAGGTGTCAAGATCAGATTAAGCGCACTCGATTCCGAGTCACAGTACCTTTATAGCCCTCTCTTTAAACAATGTTTCAATCAAATTTCGGTCTGACCGCAGCATTCCAGCGTGATGAATACCAAACCCATAATCAAAAAGCTGCTTCATCTCTTTGTTACGAGATTCCCCAATTTTCTTGCGGTAGAAGTTCCACTGTGGATTATCTTCGCAACTGTAATCCGAGAGTGTCCCCTCCGCCATCGCAGTTTCCTTGAGCGCGAACGCAGCATTTACAGTTTCCTTGCGCGCGTGCACGAAGACCATGACTTGGTGACCTTGCTTAACCAACTTAGATACCTTTTCGAAGGTGACTCGATCCAGATTCCTTTTCGCTTGTACACTCCCGGGTTTACCCCTGATACCGATGAAGTGCTGCTCCAAGGGTATCGGTCGGAAGGACGAATCGAAGTAGAACAGGCCCGCGTAACGCGAGACACTGGAAGGAAGGCACATTAGGCCAAGTGAAATGAACTGGGCAAGGCAAACCTTAGGAAGTCTGCCACATCAACGTAATTGGGAAGCGTGGCACTTAAACCCACGATGCGGATGACAGACTGGCTAGCTTCTGCCTTGGACAAATGAGGCGGTCAGACAATAAACAAATCAGGACAATACCTGTCGTAAAGTTCGAGCGACTATAGTCTCGATGACAGCACCGCGATCTTCATTCAGTAAATGGACTTCATCAATAATAAGAAGCTTGAGTCTCTGCATTGCAATACGTTTCCATGACTCGACTCATCAATATAGATTATGCTCACAGATCCTAACTCTCCTTCTCCTGCTGGTTTCCTGGTAACTACGTCCCACTTTTCAGGAGTTGTCACAATTATTTGGGTCTCCGCGATTTCAGCTTTGGTAAGTTGCATATCGCCTGGATCGGCAGTAGGGATGGGAAATTAGCATTGATTGACTTGAAAGCGCACCAGTCAATTCTCTGACTTGAATCAGGAGCCATTTCAAGCGCCTTTTCAGCTTTTGCGTGATTTCCGAAGCCAAAGCCTTCATAGGTGCTCTACAGAGTCTCGATGAATAGTCGACGAGTTGTCCGTGTACACCACCTACACGTAGACAATCTTAAAGCTGTCGCGGTCGATAGTTGGAGCTGCGGGCAAGTTCCGTGCAGTCGGCCTTCTGCGTTGATCTAGGACTCTCAAAATTGCCAACATTGCTACGTCAGTTTTCCCCTGT
Source organism: Pisolithus marmoratus (assembly GCA_024613145.1). Taxonomy (NCBI): domain Eukaryota; kingdom Fungi; phylum Basidiomycota; class Agaricomycetes; order Boletales; family Pisolithaceae; genus Pisolithus; species Pisolithus marmoratus. The sequence continues at coordinate 37,460 of JANFAE010000650.1, read as the reverse complement.
TCAGAGTTTAATGTTATTCTCATAAGGTGGCCTAGGAAACTCACAGCGCCAGTAGGTGCTATGGCAGTCAAAATAAAGCAGATGATTAATTATTAAAGAGAAGGACTCACCGCAAATAAGTATATTCTCGTTGGAGTTGTAGGCAGTAGGATAAACAACAGACTGGACCCTATTAAGATATGTATACTTTTGGAGAAAACCTTCAAGACGCTGTCGGAGAAGCTACACAGAACGCACCGCAAAAGATCCTTTCACTAAGTCATCCAATTCAGATACAGCTATTTGCCGTTCCGAAGGTCGCTTGGGGACCGCTTTCGCTGGCGGAACGACAACCTCCAAGTAATCCTGCGGTAAATGTCAAGCAAGGTACAACATCGGACTTTGAATCCATGCCTTGTAATCATGTCGAACGGTCCCAACCGGCAACGAGAATTCGGTTCCCGATGGCGACAATCTGCTTCCACCACCAAAGTTGATCATAGATGTATAGATGTGAGGCAAAACTTCCGGGGTATTCGTCTACTAACATTCAGGGACTACCAAAGCAATGGAAAAGGTGAATGCTCACGGCATGTTTGGTGAATAAAGGACGGGCAGCATTCGCCTTTAATGTCTCCTCGAGCCTAAGGTGCGCATCTTCTGGCTCATAACTAACCTCACCACTTCCTGTTACACTATTAACCCTTCAAGTATCGGTAGAGTAGTATATATTACCGGAAGATCGCCCTGAAGCGCTGCTGGCGCCTGCGTTGACTTGAGAGCGTTGATGAGCGAGCTAGCGAATTGAGTGTAACACATTGGAGTTGCGTCGATGAAGGCTAACCTGCTGTGATATCACGTCGCGCGATTGCACCAGTTCCCGCCCTAAACCTGTGCCATCACGGCCACAAAGTTCAGATACTTCCTTCAATATCTCGTCGTTCGTACGCGAGCTCGCAAGGAGACTATAGAGTGTCGAGATACGATCAGAGCTAAGTTTGCTGTTAAAGGCTACTTAACGCCGTGTTTCATCACTTGCTACAGGCGGAGCATTGGCCCACCTTAGCACTGTCCTTGTTATAGGATGGATGTCCTGAAAACTGAACATGTCTAAAACGGAATCCCATAAAGTGCGGACAGATGGAGCCTGTTCCAGCGGGTGAACTGTACAACATTGTGCATCAGTTGGGAATACCAGTCGTAATCATTCGGGAATCGACCGTCCCAGTAGTCTCGCAACTCACTATCGCGACTGTCAGCTCGGTAACTTTACACAGTTGTTAGTAACAGAACAGATGGATGACTATGCGCAGCAACATTACCTAGTCCACTCGTCCAACAGCGATGTTTTGACTTCGTTACCGCCAGCTTCTCTGGAAGATGAAGTGAGGAGATCGATGTGCTCCGCGAAATTCAACATGGTTGTGATCGAGTGTCTTGAGCTGAATACTTAGGGATCTAAAGTCGTCCGACGAAGTGGACCAGCCTGCGCTTCAGTTGGCTAATCCTCGGGTGCGTTGCGTCAACGTTGCCGTGCAGCGATAAATAGCTCTTGTAGTGACCAACAAAACTCTCCTAACATTGCACCGCCCACGCGGCTTTTAGAAGTAGTCGCAGAAAGCAATCGACAGTGACAATACATATTTATTTCCATGGTAAAAAGCCCCAGGTACAGAGAAGTTGACCTAATAGCAGCTCGATGCCCTCAATTAATGTCCTGTCCACACCAAATTCACAGAAAACGAGATCTGCTGCCTTTTTTCCGAAGCCCCATACCTACAACCACTTTCAATACAGAGAGCTCGACTGGGTTGGTATCAGGCCTCCGTCGCGCACATATGCAGCGTCAAAGGGAAATTAGTACTCACTGGAACACAAAGTGACCTGAGGCTAGATACCGGCCGGATGTGCCGTTCGTAGAATGCGTGGGCTCTAGTACTGCGTCTTAGCAGCATGCCTATTCTGAATGGCACAGTAAACATTGAAATCACTACGAGGTAGAGGATTGTGTAACTGCAGGGTTATGGCATGAAGCGGATGCAGTCTCAGTTACTCTGGACTGTTGCTGCCGTTCTCGCTCGGTTGTTGCACTCTCTCCGAGTTCTTCATAGATTCGAGAGAATCGGTAAGGGTAGTTGACGACGAGGCAGGTCGTCCCAGAGGGCCTAGCCGATGGAGTGGCCAGATAATATAACGCAACTTTGCCTCAACCAGTGCAATGGGTATCTGCTCAAAGAAGTATACCCTTCCGATATTTTTCCAAGCTTGGCACTTACTGGTCCGAAGCTGTTGCTATCTAGACTGCGGAAGGGTTCGTCTCCTGGAAGAGACGGTCACGTCCACGCCATAACAGCAGCGAGAGAAACTCTTTACCTTCCACCCATATATGCCCTTCTGGAATGAGGACATCAGTATGTGGATAAGGCGGCAACGTCTTGACAACATCTCCATGGACAGCAATCACTCGTTTGACGATGGTTCTCTTGTGACGAACAGGATCCCTTGAACGGAATATAAGCCAGACTTGAGGGCAGCGGTGAGGAAAGTCCCATACTTCAAGGAGACGATATCCCCTCTTAAAATAGGTTTCCCTGAGTTAACAGAGAAGCGATCGAATATGATAACATCGTTCCATGCAGACGTGTCAGGATTAAAAGTAGGCTGACTGACGAGATCTCGGTCATGGTGACAGGTTCCAAAGTATCAATGCACTGACCTGCATGCTTCTCCCTTTAATCGTTTTTACTGTATAAAAATATTGAGTAAACCCTACAGCAAACGGAGTCCAGTACAAAATGCGCAGTACACTCTTCGCAGTGGGCATGGTGTGGGACATGCCATACGAGAGTACTTGGCAGACCTTGAAACAAAAGGCACGTGACCAAGTAAACTGACCTTCATTTCTCCGTCCAGCCTGCCATCGTACCTTGATTGATGTTTCTATCTCTGTTCGGACCTACAGCAGCCTACACTGGTCCCCTTTCCGTGACCAAGTCTTGGGGGAATGTTACGTACACGCGAGCTCACACTCTAATCTCCTGTACCAGCGCCCACCTTTACCATGGTCCCTGTCATGTCCTTTCCCTCTTCTTTGGGTATACAGAGTTATTTCTCCGTCCATTCTTATGTCTTTGGGCCTTCATAGAATTTACCTATCCATTTGTGTGATACTTCATCTTCCTGATCTCCCGCTCGTGAACGGTTCGTGTAGTGGGTGGTCTCCGGTCTCCACTCACTCCATCACGGTACAGCGTTATATCCAAGCCGCTTTTCACGCGTGCATCGCTCGCCCTTCGGGACTGCCCTATGTGGCTGTAACGACCGCCACATTTTCGTTAATCTAGTCAGGTTGTTCCCGCAACCTCTGGGAGGCACACGCCTGTGCCGTCTCCTATACTCCTGCAGCTGCGATATCGGTGAGTGCACACTTCGTCCTGTAGGTCACCTGTGGGACAGGTCTTGCAGTCGCCTAAGGTGCGTGAAAGGCTTGTACCCCTTCTCCGTTTGATGGCCATGTTCTTACCAGAGCACCTCTCCTATCCTTCCTGGTTTGTTTACTTCGTACTAGCTGAATATGACTTCGAGAACCCTGGTTGTACATATTTACATGTGGAATATTATTTCCCTTGCTAAATCATTTCCCAAGGCACGGACACAACTTATTATACCTTGCCGGTCATACTCGTCTTCCCATTGTCGAGTCATCTGGGAAACATTTGAGTAGTCGTGACTGCAAGAAAATACAAGCTCTTTACTGTCACCGGTATCAATGACACCACTTTTCTCCCGACGGAATAAGTGGCTTTAACGCCCTCCACTATCTCTTCAGCGTTATTCTCGCTTTCGTTTACTATTCATATGCGTATGTGGACATAGGACTTGAATGGAACCAACCACCCACCTTCAATATCAGCTGGGCTCTCTAGCGAATGCCCGGGGTGCGTGAACGTGGCATAGTGATACCGGTCTAATAAAGGTATGCAGGATTCCAGAGGATGCCAAGAGTAGTCCTCCTGGTCCAAAGTTAAGGTATACATCCGTGTGTTGGATTATTTATGGCATATAATCTCACCGGATCAGCGAGATAGGACGGCGAGTAATCGCCCTTGTACCTCATCTTTGCACATGTGTGGATATAGTATCCTCAGTTCATGGGGTTAGCATCAGAAATAGAAGAACAGGTCTGAAGTACATACCCATGTAAAGAGCAGTCATCGATGGCACTCCCGCATCGTGGATTTCCTTCGCAAGCGAAGCCTCTCGAAGGGCGCTGAGCTGGGAGGCGGATTAAGTTGATCATCCATGGGATGTGCACACCATACCTTTCCTAAGGAATGCTTCTCCCATCTGGGATCATACATGAAATACACGCTGGACACGCATCCGGGCAAGATATCAATTACACCCAATGCGACCAGCTCTCCGTCTAGCCTATACAATTGATGATATGAACCGTATTGTCTTGGAAGGTGGTTAGGAGGTATTCCTGAGTAAGGTATGGTTTCATGCTTTCTGACAGTGAAAGGAGTTAAACTAGGGAGCTGCGACTACTCACGATCAATGATGTTTGAACGAGAAAGCGCTTGAAGTCTATGGGTGTGTTATCGGGATCGTGATGGATTTGTGTTTGGTAAGTCACGTAGAGATTGTACTTCTCATCCGTGTATAATGAGTGTTCGAGAGTCACCTGAAGGAGCTGTCGGTATCATGGACGGGGGGACCCGATATATCAATACCTCGAAATTGTGGTGTGACATCTCCGTCTTGGGAAGGAAAGCTCTTTCCGACAGGTGGATGTCAGAGGTGAGACAAAATACAGAAGACGACTTTGGGGGACGGGCGGTTTGTCGATTCTGGTCGACGTCCATGTCGTCTCCACCAAGCCCAATGAATCTATTCCATCTTAGAACTCATAGTTTAGTGTCCTGCTATAACTCAGAAGCGACCACCCTACCTATTTATGAGCTTCCTCTGATTCCTGGATGGCTTGAAGGCTAGTGCGTCGAGCCTGCGAACCCGCTCAGCACTCCAGGTACAGTGCGCTCGGAGAACTTCGTATACTTTATTGTATAATGTGGGCAGCACGAACGCTTCGAGTCTGGCGAATAGCAGTATGTACCAGATCTCCTCCAACCTCGATCTATCATCCTTTGATAAACCTAGAAAGGTGAGATACCCAGGGAGAAACAATGATATGACCCCTTACCCCACATGATAGTCGAGACGCTACTAGGCCTGCTTTTTTGAAGCTGCTGCCTACCCTTCTCTCCCCAGGTGGAGTGCAATATCCACAACTAGAGCTCACAGCTCCCATCGGTGTGATGATTGATATCATAGACATGCCGCTTTACGTGGCAAAGCTAACAAGTGAAGCCAACTGAGCTACTCACGTTGATTACGTCAGACCCAACTTGAGAACAATGATAGTATTATACAGAGTACATGCTATACGCAAGGGAAGGCAACGACCCTATCCCCAGCCATCCCACCGACCATACTTGCGGTACTCCTCAAGTATCAGATCGTGACCATCCTTGCGTTCTCTGTCCCGTTCTTTCCCCTTCCCTCTCTCCGGCGCGGAGCTGATAGAGGAGACACTGGACGTTCGTTGGCGAGAGACAGGAGACATCTTATGAGACGGGTCTTGCAAAACGCCGCTGAGGTCGGAATGATCGGCCATTGGACCCTTTAGGGGGAGAGAGAGACGATACCATCCTCCGCTATAGGTTAGAGCGATCAACTGGTACTCTTGTAGGGATTCTTCTGTCTTGGTCCATCCCACAACGCATTTTTCATCCGCTGCAAGGTCCGTGGCAGGCGAGCGAACAGATGAAGTAGATGATAGGGATATGTGAGCAGCCTGCGCCGGGATGCGGTATTGTGCGTACGACCACTGCGAATCGAAGTACTTGGGCAACGGTAGGAATGGGGCTAGAGGCGACAGGGAAGACTGTCGATTTCTGTCATCTAATTTAAAAATCTGCAGGTGGTGCACCCCAGGATGCCAGCGAAACAACTCACGATCCACCTGTTGTTGTTAGAGAGAAAACATGGATAGTTCCTTTATCGCTCCATACAGCTACCTCCTTCTCATCCGGACGAAATGCGACACCGTAAATTTCCGCCTTGTCTGAGCCTCTCCGAAACTCTTTCAGAAGTTTGCCATTTGAAGTCTCCCATATTCTCACCAGCGTTCCCCTAAGTGATGTCGTTGCGACTAGTCGTCCAGAAGAAGTAACGGAGAGTGTTGTTAGGGGTGATTCGTGTGCAGCGATAAATGAAACAGGGTTCCTGACCGTAGGCATCGGGGGTTTGGCGGGACGGACGGGTGGAGGCGGACCAAGTGGCTCGGGAGGCCTGCACGGCGGCAACTGGATTAACTGTACATGTCCCATCTGTCGGCCGGGAATAAGCAATAGTGTGGCATAAGACCCCGTGGCCATGGCAAGGACGCCTTCAACCATTCCTTGAATGGCTTGCGAACAAGGATGAGGACGAGAGTAGCGGCGCACCTCGAGGATTATCGCAGGTGTCATACTCTCCCTTCCTGATCACAGTCTCGTGCACTTCAAAAACGACGACCCTTCTACGCAAAGCGACAGCTAGCCACCCTCTTCTGCAGGCGAGGCCTCCTACTTTCTCCCTGAACTCAAGTTCGGCAACCTCAGCCCCTACAGCGTCGTCCCACAAAATTACCTTATTCGGTGGGTACAACGGACTATGGCCTCCACCAAGGAGGAAGAGTAACGATGACGAATGACATGGTACGACTGCGGCCAAAGTACCCCCGTTGAGCTCTGAACAACCGCTCTGAATCGAAGTAATCGCATGGCAGAACCCGTAACGCACCTCTCCTGCGAAGCAGTTTCAATGGCCATGCCTGGTAAACTGCAAAGCCGACTGGAGTCACTGTTGTGAATATCTGACAGTCCGCATCAAACTGAGTATTGAATATCTGGACCGGGATTGTCTGTGTTATCGAACGCCGAGCTAAGTTCATGGAGAGAGTTCGAAATGGCGGGCGCAGGTGTGGCGGTCAACACCAGCCTGGTTACCATACTTGGTCACGACCTGGACGCTATTATGTAGCGAGCCGAAAACTCTACACTCAATATTCATACATTGTATACACGGAGAAGAACGATAGCTGCTATATGTATAAACACAGAGAGGAAACGCCTCATAGAGCGGTCCACAACAGCAAACTAATGCCATCAACGGGCGGGATGCGCAACAGGGGTGGGCGCGTAAGGGGCGGAGCCATAGGCAGAATGATGAGAAAATGAATGCGCATGAGAAGAAGCACGAAGCAAATTGTCGTTGGTATCATTCCATGACTTTGGTGGTCGCAGGCCGACTGCTACAAGTTGTTGCCTCGCGGCCTTGAACTCCTGTTCCTCTGCTTGATTCTGGGCAACTAGAGCAGCCTTGGCCTCTGCCTGTCTTTGGAGTTCTGCTTCGGACTCATCCGACAAGTAGTCCGTGAATGCTCCGTCGGAAATGACAGTCGCATCTGATTCTGAGCCTCGGGAGCTACCACTATCGCTGTTGCTCTCTGAAGAACCACTGATGTCCAATGCAGCCATCATACCTTCCAGGGCGGATCTTCTCGAGGATAGGGTACGATCAGAGGTCTCCTGTGAGGACAGAGTGCATGACTCTACAGGAGACGGGTGCGGCACCGGCGGATATGGCAATGACTGGTGTGGGGGTAAATAATCGCTGAAACTCCTTGACGAGTTAAACGATGGTGCAGCTGTTGACAAGGATGGGCGGACACTAGCAGAGCGCCTAGACAGAGAGCCGTCTGCATCCGTGGCCCTCCTGACTGCAGGTACCCGGGATTTGTCTGCTGATCCTTCAGTATATGTTTGGCGACGAGAGATTGAAGAATGATCAAGATGAATGTTGGTGCTCGATGACAAAGGACCTGCTGCCCGGGGTGTAGTGCCAGCGAGGGAGGAACTCGACTGGACGGGACTTCCACCAGAACGTGTCCCCCTGGTGAGAATCGAGACGGGCTGAGTTTTCGCGGGCGACAGATTGGCGCGGCTTGTCGGACTATTTCCGCTATTCCGGCGATCCAAAGAAGGCACGGTAGCTTGAGGACCCTGGCTACGGCCAGAAGATGTCATACCGGGTAACGGACTGCCCCTCGATGCCAGATTTTCCAGAATGGATTTGATCTCAGGAGGCATGGGTATGTTATGGACGATGCTGACGGTTGGCCAATCGGCAGCCAGTATGGAGCGCTGTTCGCTGGAAGTGGGGGGGACGACAACAACCTGGCCAACCAGGGTTGTAATGACCAGAGAGCCTGGAAGGAGGGTTGGTGCGAGCCCACTGTGATCGAAGAGTGAGCAGGAATAACGGATATAAGGTTGGAAAGAGGGGACCTTGCAGTAGCCACAGCCATTGAAAGACTTGACTGTTGGCAGAAGGGATCAGAAGGGCGATCAAAAAGGAGAAGAGGACACACCCTCGGCATTCTTCAGATGGACTACGTCATGACGAGGGTGAAGGGCCCTATTCGAGCAGATGTCTTTGATATGGGGACATCTTGAACCGAAAGGGACTGCATTGAGAACGGAACAGACGGAGGGGAGGGACAGGGTACCTTGCACCGGTTGGCTTGAAGACCTTGCACATTGGACAAGGGACGTTGGTGAGCTCGGCAGGGTAGCACATGCTGGTGGACTAAACTGGCTCTCCAAGAGCTGCAGCAGGGGAGATGCGGGATGATGATATATTATATTCTTTATACGAAATATAATATACGAGGCGTGATGCTATAAAAGGGAGCCAGATGCGACCCGGACCAGCCGCCCGCGTCGACAGGCCAGCTCGACGAGCAAGCTGTTGACTGATTCCCAAGTGAGAAGCCATCGACGTCTGGTCCAAGTCACAGGGGTGGGACGCCCCTATATATATATATGATAGACGTCTCCTCTTAAACTTGTAAAAACACGAGTTCGCCAAAACCCTCCTCGTTTTTTTTTCGACAACGTGAAAAGCCGATATTACATAATACTTGATTGTGTAACAGACATGTTCCTTTCTCACGTCGATTTTCTGATAACTCACCCGTGGGAACTTGTGTTGGATCTTCGGCAAGATAATTTCTACACAGAATGTTCAGTGGAGGACCGTGAGCATCTTTCAACCCTTGGCCCGCAGCGCAGCAGCTGTTCGTCGCCCTTATCTTGCACATATGGGCCAGTCAAAGAGCAAGCTTTCTCCAGAACAGCTCGCCGATCTACAGAAGAACACGTACTGTAAGTCTAGATTCCCCCCCATCTCCATCACAACTGTCGTTTCATCGGTTTCATTTCGCCTGTATAGTTGACAAGAAAGAACTCCAACAATGGTGTGTCGCGTGATCATTGGCCTTTCTCTCGTCTCCTTCATCCCCTTCAGGTACAAAGGCTTTCTCAAGGACTGCCCCTCTGGCCAACTGGGAAAATCAGAGTTCGGTCGAATATATAAGCAATTCTTTCCCTTTGGGGATCCCGGCGAATTCGCAGACTATGTCTTCAATGTCTTTGACGAGAACAAGAATGGTACCATCGATTTCAAGGAATTCATCTGCGCACTCAGCATCACAAGTCGTGGACGACTAGACGAGAAGCTTAAATGTACGCTCCCTTCGTCTCCCAATAGTTCTCAATCGCGTCCGTGACCTTCTTTACAGGGGCATTCCAGCTGTATGACATAGATAAAGACGGTTTCATCACATACGCAGAGATGCTGCAGATCGTGTCCTCCATATATAAGATGACAGGTCAGATGGTAAAACTACCTGTGGACGAAGATACCCCCGAAAAGGTAACCTGGCGTTCACCACCGAATTCCTCGCCCACCATCTGAACAGCCCATCTATTAGAGAGTGGACAAGATCTTCAGAAACATGGATAGGGACAAAGACTCGAAACTCACCTATGACGAGTTTGTCGAAGGCAGTAAACAAGACCCCACCATCGTACAGGTTAGTCTTGGTCATTTCCCCGACGGCCAATCAGATCAATCCTCTATCTCGTCACACAAGGCATTATCGCTATACGACGGTTTAGTATAGCAAATTACCTGATCGTAGCTCAGCTCCCGGCTCATCCCCTTTGCGCTGCACAAGCGCTTGTACCTTCTTGGTTACCAACGACGTTTCACGAAGCACCGCCTACGTCGTCTGCCATCTATTCCATCAGGTGTGGCTGCGCTTTCATATATGGATCTTGTTACTACCATCAGTTTTCGTCCAAATTTGTGCCTCTCCAGTAGTGTATTAGCTGTAATTCCTCACTGTTCTCTACTTAGTAATATGTCTCGACATCCGATGACGATGACCACAAGGTAACACTATCTAATCCAATCTTGGAGGCAACTTTCCGTACTTTCGGAGTACCTTCAAATCTATGTCTTCACAGGCCCAGACACATTGCCCTCCCGAAAGTTCTAGATTGTCACGCTCGGCCTTGAAAAGTTTGACGTAGTCTTGCGGCGGAGCTGATTGGGCCGTACCCGCAGACGAAAATGGGGACATTGTTAAATCGCGAGAAGAATCAGCGGCTGAGAATAAATTGACATCAGATGTTGCCATTGCCAGTATGTCATCGATCCTGGGAAGGGGCTTACAATTATCGCCGCCAAGAAAAAGTCGGTAGAGGCCATTCAAGCCGAAGAGGTTGAGGAAATACCATGAGAGTGACGACACCCATCGGACGTCCATATCAGGGGCTTCGATACCACGCTGAAGCATCGACTTGAATCCGAAAGTCAAGGGAAATGGGAGTTTGACTGCAAGCGTTTCAGTCACGCCCGACACTATCAGAAACCACCTACTTAATACGAAGCCTTGGAAGAAAAAATTAATCCAGCCCATTATGATCATCTGTGGTACCATCATGACCACTTGGGTTTTCATCCCAGCCATCATGCCATCCATAGTCGCTGGATCTGTCAGTGCATTCGTGGCAGATGGCGCGGCATCAGCGCTTGGTGGACCATCTTTGAGGTATGCACCAGTCGTGAACGCGTCTGAAAGATGTTGGGACAAAGCTTTATAATGAGCTGGGGGAATCGGAGATTTGGTGGACGTGGCCCGCAGGATTTGGGAACGGACTAGAGCTCGTCTGAATGAACGTAGTGAAGTGGGACCAAAGCGAGGGGACGTGCGGTAACGTACTGCTCGCGAACGCCCGCTCTCGAAAGTTTCTTTGGTGGCGACTGAAGAAGCACGACGACATAATGCCGCAGAACGCCGACGAGGATCTGTAACGCAACATGTTCTGAGCAGTGCCTCATGAGAGATAGTATTGTTGCACGGCTACCATAACGAGTGTGATTGGGAAAAGGACCCAGTCACGTATTTGAGGATCAAGATACAACGATGTGCTGCCGTTCGAACAAAGGTTTAGTACGAGCAATGGCGCAGACAGTCAAAAAGCAAGCTTACGGGGCGTCGACGGACATGACGATGGCCGCGCCTTCAACGCCGTACGTAGTAGTACTCTGGGGCTCCAAGGAGTTGGTTGCCTTTTTGGGACGACATTGACCGGCGTGATTCGTGTTGCGCAGCCAGCACAACTCAAACTGTCTCCCGTCGCTCAAGCCATGGACAACTCACCAACCACGCTATTCGATTCGTACGAACAAGACTTCCAACAAACTATTGAAAGTGTACGGGCCAAACTCGACGGGGACACCAGGGATGACCGAGGAGGTTAGTAACGCTTCACAATGAACTGCCGAATCGACTGACAGCGGCATGTGCAGAACAGAGGAAAGCTGCTTTAAGGAGGGCAGATATGGAACTAGAAGAGGCAGACGAAATGGTACTTTCTATTTTTTTCGTACTCGGGAAGTCTGATACGAAGCGTGTACAGGTGTCGCAAATGGAGATTGAGATTCAGGGGATACCGCAGTCTATCAAACCCCAGTTTCAAACACGGTTGAGAGCGGCCAAAACCGACCTAACACGGTTCAAGAAGCTCTCCAAAGATTTGCACTCCCAGTTTTCACGGACAGAGCTGCTTGCTTCACCAGGAAGGGTTGGCACTCCGACGTCTGACGAGCCTTATGGATCAACGAGTGACAGAACACGGTTGCTTGCTGGGACCGCAACCTTGGAAGATGGGACAAGACGTCTTCAGGAATCCCATCGCATTGCTCTAGAGACGGAGGACCAGGGTGCCGAGATTTTGATGAATCTGCGTGCACAAAGAGAACAGATTGAGAATGCGAGAGATACCGTACGTTGTTCAAACGACGCGAAGGAAACGTCCTGTTACTGATATCATATCCTCTTAGCTCCATACCGCCGACACTTCAATAGACCGTGCAGCTGGAACTCTCAAGAAGATGATTCGGCGGTAGGTCGCCCTCAAACACCCCTATGGCGGTATATATCTCTTACTTGTGTGTAGGATGAAGCAACAACGTGTTGTTACCATAGCCATCATCATCGTACTTGTCTTGCTCATCGCCATTATCATTTACGAGAAACTATTCGGATAGTTTGACCCCCGTTCCATGTGTCGGTCGGGGGTGGAGCCTATTTATTGTCCACATACCATTGTAGGGATTACGCGTTCTACTTACTTTTTTTTCAACTTAAACTAAGGTTTGTGTAGGGAGACCTGCCTTATTCCATGTCACATAGTTTTCAGACGGCACCTTTAGCAAAGGTTCGTTTGTTAGACTCGCCTAAGTTTTCTGGTAACCTCGCGCCATAACCCGCGGGGCTGGTTCCACCTCCACGTCGTTCCCTCCACCCGCACAGGTGGAATCTCAGTTGTATTGCGGATAATTTAATAAGCCCGTAAACGCACGGAACACTTGTCAATGGGAAATACTGAAAGCGTGACTTGACTTGGCGTGGAAGTCCACCGGTCACATGATGAACACGTACGCGCCACTAAAAACGCGTTGACAACCTCACCCAAACACACACCAACGCGTTGAACCGCATAAAATGGGACACCTGTCCGGACACCAGGTCATAGTTTAGTGCTGTTGAACCCGGCTAGTCGTGTATCATTCTTACTATGTCTTCTTTAACTGTTGACCGTGCCCCTTCCCCTGCGTCTATAACTCCTTCCAAGAAGGTAGGCATATGGCGACGCGTTCCTTATCCATTCGTTTAATTTATGTTTCCCTAGGCTGCTGCCGCCCTCGAGGCCTTCTCGCTACGAACCCCAACCAAACAAGTTATCGATGACAGCAAACGGTCCGAGTCACCAGACACGCTAGTCGACAATGCATCTGATGAAGACGACCTTGACACCCTCCGGCAGAAGTTTGTTGGCGAGGTTGACCTCCCGGAATGTGAGTTCGCGTGGCATATGTCCTTTTCTCTTACTGATACACGTGCCATAGGCGAAGAGCCACTTTTAAAGGAGTCACGGCGTCGGTTTGTGCTCTTCCCTATCCAATATCACGAGGTGTGTTGCATAGTTATTGATGCTGGGTTGTACTAATGGCGTCTCAAGATCTGGCAGATGTACAAGAAGGCAGAGGCGTCGTTTTGGACTGCTGAGGAAATGGACCTTTCAAAAGATATCCATGACTGGAACAATCGCTTGAATGACAACGAACGTCACTTCATATCCCATGTATTGGCATTTTTTGCAGCTTCGGACGGGATCGTAAACGAGAACCTCGTCGAACGCTTCTCAAATGAGGTACAGGTAGCCGAAGCTCGTTGCTTCTACGGATTCCAGATCATGATGGAAAACATCCACTCAGAGACATACTCGTTACTCATCGACACATACATTAAGGACGCTGCTCAGCGTGAATATCTCTTCGATGCCATTGAGACCATCCCGTGTGTCAAGCGGAAGGCTGACTGGGCCCTGAGATGGATCTCCGACGATCGCTCAACGTTCGCAGAGCGGCTTGTCGCCTTCGCTGCCGTCGAGGGCATCTTCTTCTCCGGATCGTTTGCATCCATATTTTGGTTAAAGAAACGCGGTCTCATGCCTGGCCTCACCTTCTCGAACGAACTCATCAGCCGTGACGAAGGGATGCACACCGACTTTGCATGTCTCCTATTCAGCCACCTCAAGCGTCGTCCGCACCCCGACACAATACAACACATCATTACGGAGGCCGTCAAAATCGAACAAGAGTTCTTAACAGGTACGTCATCTCTATCGCACGAGAAATCCCTACTTATTTATTCTTAGATGCACTGCCAGTTGGCTTGATTGGCATGAATGCGAAACTCATGCGTCAGTACATCGAGTTTGTCGCCGATCGCCTACTTGTATCTCTTGGCAACGATAAAGTGTACAACGTCGGCAACCCATTCGATTTTATGGACATGATCTCGTTACAGGGCAAAACCAATTTCTTTGAGAAGCGAGTCTCCGACTACTCGAAGGCCAACGTTGCTCATTCAAATCAGAAAGCTGAGCCAAGTGCCGCAAAGACTTTGTGAGTTTTTATTCTTGGTCACGTTAAATGATTTAATAATTGCTTTCCTTTGTAGCTCATTGGATGAAGACTTTTGATGGCTGGCGCGATTGGGGTTTGCGAGTTACATGTCCAAGTACCACTTTTGTAGTATGCCTACATCTACACATAGATCATCTTCCAGAGCTTTGTACTACTATCCTATTATTAATAGCATAACACAACATTGGCTGGGATCTCCAATACTTGTTGATTTGCTGAATATCGCTACAGGAGTGTGTCGTACAGGTTAATGTCATTGCGCTGTTTTACCCTTCCCCATAACACCTGAACAAATTTTCACTGCTGAGCTTGTCTAAACTCGGGGCCGTTCTGGAGACAGACTTAGCGGGTAGACAGACCTCTGGAGTTGGATCCTCTGTTAACGGCCTCGTATCTCGATCAGACCCAGCTAAAGCATAAAGCTAACTTTGTGCAAGTCTGGCATCTCTTTACGAGCGGAAACATAGATCAAGGAGACTAAATTCCATGTAGTGATCGGAACCAGACATCGAATACCAAGGGTACTCGCCTAGAACCAGCGAGAAGTGGGGCAGGCAGAAACAACACTGCACAAATTCATAGCTCTAAGGAATAGACATAAGGATGCCAACCTCACTAATTAACGGTTCTTCTTCAGTTCTGTTTCTCGCCTTTCGTCCGCTCCTTTTAGTGATTGCCTATCTTCCAATACAGACAACACGATGTAAGCGACAAGGACGATGTTGGCAATACATATGGCGGTGATAGCAGCATAGTTCGCATTGCCTGCTGACCTGTGTGAAAGGGGCGGAACAGCGGGATTACATGCATAACGTACCGGCCCAGATGTACTTCGAAGAGAGGAAAAATGATGCGATAGGAAGTACGGCGAGAGCAGCGGCAAAGAGAAGCAGCTTTATGAGAGCTGCTCTGAAAATCCGATACGGTGAAGGACGCGTCGCGTAGAAACCAAGATTCAATATTTTGCATACCTTGCAGTCGCATGATCTGTGGCCCTTGCAATTGAAACTTGCGCACTCATGATGTCGAGTTCGTCGAGCGGAAATGCCAGTGGGCGCTTGCAGTTTCGCTTACGTAGCGACACGAATTTCATCAAGTCATGTACCCCGCTCAGTGATCTCGTCTGGCAGTTTTCATGTCTGCAGCCGTGACGTGTTCTCGAAAGCACGCTCCCCCGTCGATCATACCCGAAGACGAGGTGGTGAACGAGCACCCACCTCGCTACTTAATTGGGAATATGACGCGCTCAGAAATTGACTTGTTACTCTTCTCTATCGCTCTCAAGCTGCTCCTCTTTCCGTCCTAGTAAGCGGGTATCATGCAATAACGATAGCCAAGAATTCATGGCTTTGCAGTCGCTCGACGGATTTCGAAGTGCACCGTAACTGGCTCGCAATCTCCCATGCGCTTCCCATTTCCAAATGGTACTATGATGTAGGGGATCAGTGGGCACCTGAAAATCTCTTGTCTAACCTGGTTGACAGACGACCTCGGAGTGGAGTAAGATTCTTTCCACGCAAGCAAGCCTTGTCGTACTCATCAACGTGCTACAGCGTTGGATTACCCGCCATTCTTTGCCTACTTCGAAAAGGTCCTGTCCATTCCAGCTGCATACGTGGATCCTGCTATTGTAGACCTTCGTAATCTCGGCTTTGATTCATGGACAGTGATCGCGTACCAACGGAGCACCGTGATTCTCACTGAACTTCTCCTCGGAGCAGTATTACTCAGGTTGGTCTGTAGTAGAATCACTTTTTGTCAGGCTTTCATCCTCTCGCTTCAGGTTTATCAAGGAAGCTGCCTATCCCCCGCGCCAGCGCCTGCTTTTAGGTTCTCTCTTTTTCCACCCTGGTTTTTTAATTGTAGATCATATCCATTTTCAATATAATGGGTTCTTGTTTGCTATCTTGCTGTGGTCTATCCTGATGGCTCGAGCCGTACGTTCTCAAGGTCGTCTGATTGTGTCGAATTCTTATCGAGCTTCCCGCACAGGGCAGAAACCTCTATAGCGGAGTGTTGTTTGCTGTTCTCCTCAATTTCAAACACATATACATGTATCTCGCAGTATGTGCTTCTCAAAAGTGCTGTATTTTTGCTGAGCGCAGTTCCTAGCCTGCTTACTTCGTCTACTTGTTGCGATCGTACTGCATGTCAAACTCGGGACAAATCCTCGCCGGGAGATTCGTTACCCTCTCCAGCGCTGTTGCTTTGGTTTTCTTGGCATCCCTGGGTCCATTCGTATTGATGGGTCAACTACCTCAACTATTCTCCCGACTCTTTCCATTCACACGTGGACTAAACCACGCGTACTGGGCGCCGAATGCGTGGGCATTGGTGACAGCCGGAGATCGCGTCCTGTTACGATGTATGTCATGTTAGAGCGTATTTCCTGTTTCTGATGGGTTGCGTCACAGTGGTAACCCGTTTCAACCTGGGGATCGCTATCAATGAACAGGGAATAGCTTCAGCATCTCGAGGTCTTGTCGGTGATACCGTGTTCGCTGTTATTCCTCATATCAAACCTTTCCATACATTTTTGATAACTGCCTGTGTGCAGATGGTATGACATTTCGGCGTGGAAGAACAAACAGGCACTGACATATCTCACAAGGCGTATATGGCCAAGCTATGGAGAACACCAACGTATGAGTCGTTCTTGAATGCCCTTACACTATGCGGATTCACCTCATTCATGTTCGGGTGGCATGTACACGAGAAAGCCATCCTTCTTGTCCTCGTTCCACTTAGGTGAGGTCTCGTCTTTCCCTGGGGCTTTGTCAGACTGTTGTGAATGTTTATCGAGTGCAGTCTTCTTGTAGCAGACAACTATGTATACTTCAAGACGTGGTTGGTTGCTAGTGTTGCGGGGATATTTTCACTATTCCCACTCCTCTTCACCTCTGCAGGTATGTAAATTTTATACTAGCAATATTACTTTTGCCAACGGGAAGACAGAGACGCCAGTCAAGATAGTCTACTGCTTGGTTTGGGGTGTCGTGACAACTTGTCCCCTTTACAAACAAGTTCACGAGTGAGTTGCATGGGTATTCCTGGAACTTGTTTGAAGAATAGCTTTAGGTTCCCTGCTTCGTGGCCTCTGGTTCTCTTAGATCAATTAGAATATGCTTATGTCGTAGGGTTTCTGCCCCTGCAACTTTTCTGCATCGTGTTTCCCATGGTAGCGGGGGCAAATCCTGACATTCAGTTTCTGCCCCTTATGACCACGAGCGTTTACTGTGCCATTGGCTTGGTTTGGGCATTTACGAGACTGAGTCTTTTGTATTTCAGTCGTCCCTGCGGAGCAGGTCCGAAGTGACCTTGTCCCGAGATAGTGCAATCATCCTATCTACCGCTTCACAATGTGAACAACTAAGTAAGGGGTTAGATCGAACAGTTTATGCGCGACGAGCGCCCGTACCATCTTCATCCTCAAGAACATGGTCAAGGCCAACCTTCTGCCCTCTTGCATGCTTAGCACTGGATCCCCATACGACGGCACTGAAGAACCACGTGGATATGAGATCGCGCGCAAGACATCAAACATACTATTTCATCTGCTTTGCTATCTCTTTGTGAATTGCATTGCAGAAGTCGTCGATCGTGCATTTGCCGTGTCTGAGCACGACCGGCGCAGAGTAGTCGGGCGACTGACCGCGTGGTTTGGTGTAGACTCTAACAAGCTGTAATGCTTCCCACATTTTCTCAATGAGCTCATCGACGTTTAGCCATTCTTTGGATGATATCGGAACGCTGTGGGGAATTTTGTACCTAAGGACGCACACGATGTCAGCACCATACGAGCGTTGTTAGATGACGCACAATAGGTCGAGCTCCTCGATTGATATGGCATCGATCTAAGCATCGGATGAGATGCTATGTTATATGAGGAGAAAAGCTTCACTTTATTTAACACCTGTCAAAGCAAATGAATACTGCTTGATGAAAATGTAAGCAAGAATGGGCTCACATAGATTGCGGGGATGTACACTCTACTGGAGAAGTCAGTGAAAGAAAAGTACAGAGAATGCATGGTGCAAGACCTGACCTGTTGCCTTCGATCACATCTACGAGGTCATCGGAAGTACAGTTCGGTTCCCGTATGGTAACGTCCGCATTGCTAAGTTTGTACTCGCTGAGAATCGCTTTAATTTCATCGTGGTCAATGTTCGTGAGGGGTACAGTGTTCGTGATGGCAATTCCACCCTTGTCCTTCTTGCGTACGGTAATGGCTGGTGGCTTCTTGTTTAGACGTATGCCAAAAGCTTCCAGCTCCCCCTGAATTATCTTCTTGTCGCCAAGAGGCTTGAGAACATCCAGAACAATGAAGATGAGGTTGCAGGTTCGGGCCACTGACAATGTTCAATAATTCTTTCGGCACCAAACTTATCATCTCGTACCAGCAATGACTAAAACAAACTTCTGATCAGAAAGTGCAGGTCCTATGAAGGTGAGAGTGCTTGCCTTGGCGGCCTCTACCACGGCCATCATTCGCGCCCTCAATAATGCCAGCTATGGTTGTTTAGCTGTGTCCCACGGAGAGTATCTGGAAGACTTACGCAGGTCTAGAATTTGGATAGGCGCACCATGCACTTTGAGCGTTCCAGGGACCGTGGTAAGAGTCGTGAAATCGATCTCGGAGACCTCTGAATGAGTACCCGTAAGTTTGGACATCAGTGTAGACTTTGAAAATCTTTCTAAGTCCCACCTGAATGCGACAGCATGTATCTGATACTCTTACCTTCCCAACGGAGGGAAACCCAACAAAGCCCACTGACGCTACACCTGTCCTCGCTACATCAAAACCAATACCACCTGCACCCCCGCCTCCTCCTGATGGTGATATCAAATCTCGCCTAAGTTTCGCCAGCTTAGCCTTGAGTTGGCCCAGATGATAGCTGGTGGCCTTATTCTTCTGAGCTGAAAAGGATCATCTTTTCGACACGGTGTAGACAGTCCTGATATAGGACATACTCCTGGCCTGGGGGATGAACTGTGAACAAATGACGGTGTTCAGGAGATGTCGCTAAACATTACCATCTCATCTTCGATTTCCTTGAGGATAGTCGCGTCAGGGAATGAAACAAGCCTGACATACCGAGTAACATACTTTGATTTTCTGAACAATTGTAGCCATTATTGAGTTGGTGCAAGCCTGATGTCTTTTTGTCAACGGTTATGGTAATCACTTTATTTATTTACATAGTTGTTTGCACTGCGCTTGGTTTCATACTTACTTGTAACAACTTGTACGGTCTCTTCCAAGTACCAGTGAACGCAGATTCCTGTTTGTTGGCCAGGAACTCTCTCTCTCTTTATCTCCCACTCTTTATTTTCCCTTCGTTTCGTTTTGCTTGCGACTGCGTCGCATCGACGCAACCCCCGACCACCCTGAAACTCGACTTCTCGACCACACTACAACTACCAGAGAACAATGTGTTCTGGTCCGGCTTGGAAAAGAGAAATTGTCCCAGACCACAAGGTGTGTTTTATTGCGGATTCATTCCATAGTCTACTACATTTCATGACTTACAGTTTGACTTTATCGACACGCGGGAGTTTGCCGACAATGGCTTTCTCATGCGGCTAAAGTGAGTTCATACTTCAACCCCTGTAGCTTCACTAGGCATCTCCTGTATCTGCCGCAGTGTACGAAGGATGTCTTAGCTGATCGTGTGGCGTTTCAAGGTACCTATGGCTATATATCATTATCCTCAAGTCGTTTCTCGTATACATCTCCGACATCTTCTCAGCGACCACTATGTTGACTACGTCATCATGGTCAAACCAAATTTACAACGATTGTCAACACCAGAATGGGTGCTTTTATATCCCCTTTGACATTGGCAAGTGGTTGTTCGTAGGGTGTATTATATTTGGCTTCCTTTTGGTGTGTGGAACTGCTTGTGACACAAATGGCGCTCATTCCTGTTCAGTTAGCATACGAGGCGCACAAGTCCAAGAAAATCATTGCGAGTCGGGACATCTCATATGCTTTCACGAATGTGATGGCAAATCATTATTATTCACTGCGTACGTTCCTCCGAACACCCTACAGACGGGATTCCTCATAGCGCTCTCCCAGGTTCCTACAACCACTTCTGCTTCTTTGACCACATCAGCAACTCTACTAAGAAGAAGGATGACTTTGCTTTCTTCATTTTCTTCACCTTCAAGAGTGAGTACCTTTCTTAGTATCATGCAATAGTAATCGTGACGGAGTTGCACAGGTTGGAAGCGGCTGCTTCTGTCTGATGGACCTCGTCAAACGATCAATGCTCTTACGCTGTATAGCATCTATTTGGCGAAGGAGGGAAATGGTCCTTGGTACAATGTGTCCAAATACTTTATGGGGAACAGCCTTTCAACTTCTGCCTTGATGATCTCAACATTTTTCACCGTTGTGATCTTCGCTGGCTCTCTTATCTTACTAATTTGCGCTGGTATCTTCTACATCCCACTTCTTTGTTACATACAAGGAAATTTGAAGGTGAATTGATTCGTTTCAGCCACTCATTGCATTAATAACTCAACACATCCCCAGGAATATGTTTGTCATAAAGTTGATAAGGTAGGGGGCTACCAAGAGTATTTTACTTCATACTAAACTGTCCTGGCAGCGCATTGCTGAGGTCATCAAACGTCGAAATAAAGAGCGTTTAGCAAAGGCTGCCGCTTTGGCGAGGAAAGAAGCAATGGGCGACTATTCCCATCTTATGAACAAAAAAGGGGAAATGATCGCTAAGCCCCTGCCACAGCCCACCCTTCCGAATCTCTCAGTTGACGACGATACAGACACTGTTTCAGTTACTAAGCGTGGTTTACCCGGTGCTTTTACCCAGGACTACTACTACGGCTCTGACAGCAAGAGTATAGCCCCTAGTTATCATACAAACTCCGGTGGAGGCGATTATGCCGACTATCCCCCTATGCCCGCCTACAGCGCGACCTACTCCCAGCAGGCATCCACAAACTACAATTCTGCACCTGCCTTCGAGGAAGGGGTTCTCAATCACGTTGGTGACATCGATGACTACAGCAGTTCAACCAATCTCCCAGCAGCGGCGGCCCCCACCGCTTATCCACATGATCCTTACGGTACCATGGGTATGGCAGGTGCATATCCTACCAATGTCCTCGAGTTACACCAGGGAAGAGCTTCCCCTGGCATCCGGCCGCCAAGCGAAGGGGGAGTGACTCGCGATGTGCAGGACTATCCGAGTCACACCCAGCCGCAGTTGTACGTTCATGATTATGGCCATTATGGAGATCCATATCGTCAATATCAAGGGCATGGAGAGCAGGACGCGTATGGATATGGATACGGACGCGCTCTTTAATCCAGGTTGGGCAGACTCCTATGACTGTCGTTTGTACAAATTCATCGCTTGTTTTCTCTCCTTGCCTTTTCCCTCTTCTCCACACGCGTGATGCTGCAACACGACAGCGTCCTCTGAGATGCTTCTGTCTTGTGGGTGGCTCATTATGTACATGTAATGTTTTAGTCGCCAAAAATGAGTTGTGAATGCAGATTTTGCTGTGCTCATTCAGGTATGTAGGTGACTACAGAAAAACAAATCACAACCTGACACTAACCCTTTTCCTTTTTTTGCTTTCCCCACCAAGTTCATGTGTCCTGTCGTCTTCAAAATCCTGCCCTCCAAATTGCGCAATTCCCTCAGCTTCGTGTATTTGTCGCATGTATTGCAGGGCAGCTAAGTTGTATCCGACTGTGTCCTTCTCCTGCCGAAGCGCGCCGCGCAAGTGGTTACGCATGGGAATCAACGATGTCCGCATGAGCTTGTTAGCGACAATCTGGTGGTGATGTACTCTGAGTAAGAAGAAAACAATACGCGCTACAAGCGTGACGTTCCAACCCTAGTCAAAAGCTTTAGGACCACTAGTATTTATATTACCGAAATTCCTACCATTCGTGCCCACATATCCAGGTAATGCATCATTGATATAACTTTAGTAAACGGGAGCACTAGCAGTGCGTCGTGAAGTGCAGTACTCGGCACTTTTTCGACGACTCGCAACACATAGGCTTCTGGTTGCAGGTCCAGCGCAGCTAATACGGGATTCCGAGGCGGAGGCTGTAAATTGAGCGCACCCAATGTGTCTTCACGGGCCTTTTGCTCTTCAAATTCCCGCAAGACTTTAAGTTCGCTGTCCGCAAGGTCCAGGGCTTCCATGATACGTTCTCCGGCAACTAGAGTCTCCGTTGTTTGCTTTGTCACAGTGGTAACTTCGGCAGACGATTGGCCATTGATCTCATCTCCAGGTTCACTGCGGTTCAGAGAATCAACCAGACCGCGCTCAAAGACATTCTCTAGTTCGGCCTCGCGTTCTTCCTCAGGGAAGAGCTGGAAGGAGTTCAGATAGGAATGTGCGTATAATCAAAACACACACAGGTTCATCAAGTTTCTCCCAAAGTCGAATAGATTTGTCATGCGAACCAGTCACGACAAATTTTCCGTGATTACTGACTGCTAATGCCCAAATCTCGCTGTGATGTCCGTCTAACTTCTGAATGTGCTCAAACTAAGCCAACCATCAACAAGGCTAAATTACAGTGCAATGGGTAATCGAACCAACCTTATCACCATCCCAGTACTTTAACATTCCGTCTTTGCTCACAGTCCAGAAGTAATGGGACTTCTTTTCAAATAAAACCTGCGTGATACCTTCTTCATGAGCGAATATCGATTTGTGACAATCGCCAAAGTCAAGACCCCAGATCTTAACATTTTTGTCAGCAGAACCTGTAACTATGAGCTTGGAGTCATCAGATATATCCATGCAGGAGACCGGCAACTACGACAGAATTAAATCCGATAGAAGCGAAGGGTATCATGTGCCTCTGACCTTGTGCCCATACAACGAGAGGAAGAATTTCAGGCTATCTTGGTAGAAAATTTTCACCGTGGCGTCCAATAGCGACACCGCAAGAAATTTTCCATTTGGGCTATATCTTACGGACAGCACATCATCCGACATCTTGAGCGTTCGTGCATGAATTAGTGAGAAGGGTTTCTCGAGACGAACCTACAAGCGACGTTATTAGATGACATCCTGGATTTCACCACACTTACTGCGGTTTCTTGATGGAACTCCCAGAATTTAACTTCCTTATCGGCACTACCACTAACAAGTGCTTTCCCGTCCGGTCGAACGTGTAGCGACCACACCGTTGCGCTGTGAGCTTTAATTGAATCAACGAGAGTTGAGGATGCCAAATCGTAAATCACTATCTCTCCCGACTTTGTTCCGATCGCGACCTGAGAGGAAGTCGTGAGTGCAAACGCAAGTGAAACGATATGCTCTACAGACATGTAGATCACCTGGAAGGAAGCAGCTACATATGGCGTAGCCGCACTCCATAGTCCGGATGCACGCAGTGGTCTTCATATTCCACACTTTTAAGGATCCTGGAAAGGATTCAATGGGCGAATTCTCAGCAAAACCGGTGCAGCCACAAACCATTGGAACCAGAAAGTAGGGTTTGGTCATCCGAGCTCAAGCACAAAGTTCGGACGTTGCTGCGATGACCAGGGAGATCGAGAACGTATGCACGGGCTGCTTCAAGGGTTTCATCTTTCGATGCTATTGGAGCCGGGATGTCATATACTTCAAGGGCATTAGAGGCGAGCGCCACAAAGATCTTTCAATAGTCTCAATCAAAGTTGTATCTCTCTCGTTTCACAAGGCCCACCTGGACGCTCGATTTCCCCTTCCCAGCATCTTTAGTGCCGAAGTCGAATGATCGAAGCTTCCCGCTAGCCCGCAAGACCAAAAGCGGTGCAAAGAGGTCAGGCGGGGCGACTTCGTCCGGCTTAGGATCACCTTTATCCGACGTGGTCTTGGTTTCAGTTTCTGCGGGTCCTGCTTTTCCCTTCTCTTTCTTCTGCTTTTCCCGCTTACGTCGTCGCAATTCTTTTTTCCTGATCTCTTCCTCTGTACGGATTCGAAACACTTCGACGGAGCGTTCGTGTGACTGCACAGCAAAATACGGTTGAGAGGGATGAAACAAAATATGGGACACTCGATGATGAAGCGCCAAAGGAAAGGAAGCAGTGAAATGGATGATCTTGTTGATCTAGACATTTTCGAGGTAAGGGGCAAATGTTAGTTATACGAGCTTGCACACCTCTCCGGTTTCAGATTCTCGTAGCCCGTCTGTTATTGCTTCGAAGTCTATCTTCCACGCCTTTAAATCTCCGTCGTTGCTTCCAGTGAAAACGTATTTCTGATCTGGGCTAATGTCCATGCTCCAAATTTCAGCGCGGTGGGCAACAACCGTTTGCATACAATGTTGGGTACCAAGGTCCCACACTTTCATCAATGTGTCTTTCGAAACGGTCAATAAAATGGAAGATCGAGAGTCCGCAAAGGTCGATGGAGATGCGTGGGAGACAAGGAAACGTATGCCAGTCACCTCGTTGCGGTGGCCGCGCAAGCTGATAGAGGTGAGTAAGAGGCAGCGTCTGTGAGGAGAAATAAATGGCTACCGATAGAGACCAGCTTCCGCTATAATATCCCATATAATGAGGTCCGTGTCCTGTGATCCAGATGCTAACCGAGCTCCTTCGTTATCAAATGCCAGCGCTGTGACTGCCTTTTTGTGTCCATTGAACGTCGCGATGACAGAAGAGGAGCCGCTGTCCCATAAACGAATGGAGCCGTCAGCATAGCCTACTCCGAAGACGTTCTCTTTTGGAGAGCGTTCAATGCAGGTCACTTCGGCACGGTGTCCTGTTTCATGCCACATGGCAAGCTGACCGAACCGCTGAGAACCCTGTGCTCGTTACGGACATATTTCGCACCAGTTGACCTTTCTTCATATCCCAGACCAGGACATCTTCCAGCGCTGGCACATAAGCAATCTTGTCATCGTACTTAGAATTCGAAGAATTGCTACATATCAACCCAAAGGCCTGCAAAAGATCGCGTTAGTCTCCGCTAGATACTAGTACACCTGTACTGAATTGCCTACCTGCGTGGGTCCATGCCTCAAATAACTGTGGACCATTGCAATGGACAGCAGAAGGTTTTTAGTTTAACGCAAATCCTTTTTCCGGCTGCAGTCCTATTACGTCATGCCAGTCATCCCACGCGCGCGTTTTACAGGAAGTTACAAGACCATTTTCGCTCCAAGCAGATCAAATGTCCGTCTACCCAGAAGCAGCGAAGCGGCTGTTGACTTTTATCAACGCTTCACCAACACCTTTCCACGCCGTTCAAAATGCAGCAATACGCCTGGAGTCTGCGGGCTTTCGTAAGGTGCAATTGGGGTATTCGTGGTCTGCCCACGTACTCAACCGGTATTGTAGATCAGGGAGACGGATGATTGGGATCTTCAACCTCGGGGAAAGTATTACTACACAAGGTTCGTCAGAGTAGCGTCTGTTCTTTAGTCCTTCGACATCGTGAACATCAATCAGAAACCAGAGTTGTTTAATCGCATTTACAACACCTTCAAACTGGAGGCCGGGAACAGGCGTCTCCATAGTAGCAACTCATGTCGATAGTCCGAATTTGAGGGTGAGAAAGTTTATCAACTTCGTTCTGAACCCTGATCGACGCTAAATGGATGTTTGGCGTAGGTACGCCCAGTTTCCAAGAAGAGCAATCTGGGTTACCTCCAAGTTGGCATCGAGACATACGGAGGGGGCATTTGGCACTCGTGGTTTGACCGCGATTTGTCTCTGGCAGGCAGGGTCATAGTGGTGCAGCGTGATGGAGCTTTTCGTTCCAAGCTCCTCAAAATCGACCGGCCCCTTTTGCGAATTCCCTCGCTAGCCATACACTGTAAGCATTTCTTCACAAGGAACTGCACCAGTTCACCAGGCTTTCCAGTGGACAGAAACGTCAATGACTCGTTTAAGTTCAACCAGGAGTCCGAATTCATCCCTATTTTTGGACTTGTAGAAAGTGAACCGAACGATGTTAAAGTCCAAGGTGCTTCTGCGCCGAGTATTCAGGTCAAGCACCATCCGGCCCTACTCTTGGTCTTGGCAGAAGAGCTCTCCGTTGCACCGGAAGAAATTCATGATTTTGAACTGTATGTCCCAGAATATCTGGTAGTCTCTGCAGTCCTTCTCAATTGTGAATTCGATTTTAGCCACCTCTACGACACTCAACCTTCCGTTCTAGGAGGTGTCAGTAACGAATTCATCTTTAGTCCGCGCTTAGATAACCAGTTTTCTTCGTGAGTGATACTAGTTCCATTGTGAAAGTTCCGGTGTTGAAGGCCTCTACAGATACTGTGCCGTGGAAGCTATCGCCACCCATGCGGAAAATCCTAGCTTCAAGGAGTTTGTTGGGAATGTAAACTGCGTCGCCCTTTTCAACCATGAAGAAATTGGCAGTGTATCCACAACTGGAGCAGAATCATCTCTGATTCCATCTCTTCTGCAGCGACTCTCACCCGAACCAGCTCTGTACTCGCAGTCGGTTTCGCGGTCCTTCGTTGTTTCAGCAGATATGGGCCATGCTGTTCATCCCAATTACAGTTCGAAGCACGAAGAGAACCATAGACCTATCATAAACGGTGGTATGGTCATAAAGACAAATGCGAAGCAGAGATATGCCAGTGATGCTATTAGTACTTTTCTATTTAGAAAGCTTGTCGAGCGGAGAGGAGGGAAAGTTCAGGAGTTCGAGGTGCGGAACGATATGTGAGTACCCCTTGGTCATTCCGTATACCTCATGCACATATTCACATACTAATTTGCAGATCCTGCGGTTCAACAGTTGGGCCTATGCTTTCCAAGATTGGCCTTCGTACCGTGGATGTTGGCAACGCCATGCTCTCAATGCATTCCATCCGAGAGACTGGTGGCTCTTATGATGTTCAACATGCTGTTGACGCCTTTAACTCTTTCTTTGATGGCTTTGCAGAGCTGGATAGAGACCTCTTAACCGACTAAGGAAGTTGTCATGAGAAAGGCGGCTGCCATAGTCAATGTCTTTAAAATCTGACGCATGTCATAGGCGTTCTCAGTTTGATTTTTACCTTCCGTTATACCCAATAAAAGTTGTCGTTTCTGCGCCATCCCACAGTAGCGAGCAAGGATCTACCCACTCGCCTTCTGTCCGTTCGAGTGACCTGTCGAATCTTGTATGGCATTTCAAAGTATAAGGGCACTGCTATATATCACGAATAAGATGAAATCAACTTCGTTCCAAATGTCCAGAACGCGCCTGCCATCCTCCTTCCGCACAGGAAGCAGATATCTTAATATGTCCCGTATGCAAAGACTTAGTTTTGAGGTGAAATTTTCACTGAACACAACGATCACATCGACATAGTTGTTTCCCCACACCGTAGGGGTGCTGCTATTATTTGGACGCAAGAGCCGTACTTCATTTAGGGTTTCCGCTAGGCTGCATTCCTTGCCTGTGCATTGATATACGCGTTCCTGCGCTTGCCTCCTGAAATAAGTGTAGACGTAGTAGGGCATAATTTGACTCATCTCGCAGTCTATCCTCAACCCACAGCAGCTACCATCAAGAAGTTCAAGTCGAAACTATGTATCAACAAGGATTAACGTCCATATTAAGATCTAGTGTGTGGCTTTGTGAGACGTCACAACTTAACACTGATAAGAGTCACTAGGCAAAATGTGGCTTCTAGACGTCTTGGGTCTTCCTATCTGCGCCGGCTCCAATAGAATTCTAAGAAGGTAACTTTGTCTTCCCAACCGAAGCGAACTCGCTTCATTTTACCGATTCTCGCCATCAAAAGGGCACAAACCTCCGAAAGTGAATCTGTCGTAGGGTTCACCGCCACTTCACTTGCCGAGAATAAGGCAGAACTGGGGGACTCTAAGGGGGGCAGCATGCGAATAGACATGGGTTGAAGAGACAGGGATGCCAAAAGTATGAAGAGGTGGCGGAGAGGGTTGAGTGAAGGTGACGCTATTGGATGTGAGGGGGACGATCTTCGAGGGGTAGGAGGGTCATATCTGAAGTACTCATCAGGTAATAGAAGAGACACATAACGAACACCATTACCTGATGCACATGATAAAAACTTTGAATTGTTTTGTAGGAACACGAGCACCTTCAAAGACATCAACAAAGCGGAGCAATCCACGGCCATTGCTAGTTGTGCACTCAGGAAACACAACAATCGGTCGTTCCGCAGACTGCCTCAATTCCTTTAGTTGTGATATAGAGTTGGAGGACAAACGATCGGGAGTATGACCTGTAGCCCGTATCATGGAAAACAACGACAATTGGCAGAAACCCTTGACTACCGAACGAGAAGTCGTTGTCTGCAAACTTGAAGGTGAGGGTACTCCAGAACCTCTACTACGCCCTGGCCTATAACTGAGAGGGGGTGAGTCAAGGTTTGTGATAGATGACTTCGACTCTTCAAGAACAGGCATCACAAATATAGGGTCAAACCTACAGGATCTGTTAGCCTATGCGTGTACGACTGGCCTATTCGGGATGACCCTTCACCTATACGCCATCCACAGCACGTCTACCCACGAGCTCCAGTTGGACACGATGATATCACCCGCCTGTGGACACCACAGAATCTCATGCAGTTTCCTGTTCGGATCAATTTACGAAAGAGCCAACTGCATAATATGTGTACTGACCCTCGTCGCCTAGCAACAATTTCCTCTCGTATCCACACGAAACCTAAAACATAAAGAGCCAAGCGGGCCATAAGGCGTGTCGCGAGTCGCGACAGAGAACGACGGAGTAGAGGAATCGGTGTCTGGGTATTATGAGTCCATAATCCAAGCACCAGGGTCAGCACTCACGAGCAAGGTACATAATCCGTAATGTAGACCGCAGTACAACAGAAATATTGCAATGATGAGAATGGTTCTCAGCATGGTTACGGTGCCGCGAATGGGGAGTAGTAATGTCGCAAATAGACGGCAGTTATCTGACGCCGCAACAGGCAGAAGAAACGGCTATGACACTATAAATGTGAAAAGACACGGATTGTGCGGCAACTAAAAGACTGACCTGTATCCCAGTGCCAGGGTCCTAAACTGGAGTAAGAAAGTAGAAAAACAGATCCCGCATGGCCCGAAAATCTCACCCTAAACGCAGAGAACTTCTCCATGCTTAGCGACTTGGTGCTACTTTTCAGAGATCGCAAGCAGCAATGGGTTTGTGGAACGGTCTGGTGTCACTCTGCACATTAGTCAGCATGGGTCCCTTCGTTCGTTCAGAGGGATTTGCAGTATCACACTTCTACCACTGAAATGCTATTAAGTATTCGTAGTTTGATACGGAGAAAGGTGCTTCTTTAATATTGGTACCAAGTCAGCATTAGTACCATATCTTCCTCTTCCTCTACTTTGAACATGATGTACTAATAACTTGCATTACGTCCTGCTGTAACGCAGTCAGACACCAAATACCAAAATGGAGAATGTTCAGTAGAAATGCAGGAAAAGTAGCGATAAGCTGGCCCCGACGAGAAACACGAGGATAAAAATTCTACTGTCCTTTGCTCGACGTCTGGCTTCCCTGAGCTGCCAATTTCCCTTCTCGACTGTAGATGTAACAGCCATCGCGTCCTCGTATAGCTGATCTGTCAGCTCCGTCTGGCGCGTTAAGTGGGCGACAAGTTCCATTTGCAGGTTACTAATATCCATCAGTCGTGCTTCCGCCTGTTGCACAGACTCCAGTGTATCTTGGGCGGATCGCAAGAGAGTTGTATTTTCCGCCTCGAATTGGAGGATCTGCGATTGGGTCAATTCAATATCTTCGTTGTCTGAGTCCTCGTCTATTGATGGCGTAGTGCTTGTGAAGCCCTGGGTGCTGCCCTTATGGCGGTAGGACGTTACGCCAATCGTCGCTGCTATGCCGGAAACTAGAGCAGAGGAAGCGCCCTCAAGCCATCTGTCGGAACCCGTCTCCCGCTTTTCTGGCAGGGAGGCCTTTGACCCAATAGCCGTAGCTTCCCGCGCGGCACTAGACCCTAAAGTACGTGTCCTCTCCAATTGGCGCTTTACGCGTTCCTCTTGCATTGACTTTTGGTTTTGGCTTGCCTCGGTTAGACGACGGTTGAGATACCATGTAACGCTAGAATGGTGGGCTGCGGCATACTCCGATGCTATGGTTGAATCGTCATGCCTGAATTTCGCTGGCAGGAATCTGGTGATTGGGTTGATTTCGCGTGCAGCGAACTCAGCACGCCCTAATGAGCTAAAGTGTCACCGAGAATCGCTTGTAAGAGCGTGAAAACAAACCGCACGCTTTTCTAGCGCCTCCATCGCCTTGATTCTATCCGCACAGCGCGCAAGTATCATACGAGCTTGGAGATCAATCTGATCTCTTTCTTCATTCGTAAGATATCGAATTTCTGACCACGTTCCCTCGAGGTCGTTGAGGTTAAGATTCCGAGGTCCTCGCCAGCCCAAAGGGCTGGAATGTGAGTCCACACTAAGATACGGCTTGCGGATGAGAGCCAACATTCGGGTCAGTGTATTAATGTGACTTAGCTGAGAGGGACGTCCTGAGACATAGATTAATGGGAGCCAGCAGCGACGTACAATGGTGTAAGCCTCCCGAAGATACTCTTTGCCAAAGACAGATTCGGTGTCCTCCGCAGACACCTTCCGCCGTTTGGAAGACGTAGGACCCCTTTTCAGCGACAAGGCATCCCGGAAGTCTGTAGTGCGGTCTGTACATCCCATCTTGAAGGATGCTGGGGTGTAGAGACTATTATTCCAAGAGACGAGGCAGTCCACGCTCAACAAGAATGGATCCCAGGTCACATGACCGAAACGTGCCTTCCTTTCGTTCTTTCCGTGACAGTCCAGGCCAATTGCTGCAGGCTTTCAGGATTTGTCCACCGAGTACTCTTCGTATACAAGCCGGAGAGTTGAGAGGTAAACTGTCAAGGGAGCACCATTCTATACAGGTGTAGCCTCTTGACTCCACCACACACACCTTCATTGAGGTGAGCATGGTGCTCATAACATCTCTTATGATGATTCAGAGTGGAAGCTGCATCGACTCGCTTTTCAAACTCGGTCACGGCTGGGTCGCGTTGATGACCACAATGTTCTAGATACTGCTGAATTTTTGATGAGTTTCACCGTTAGCGTTCACTGACTGCTCTGGTGTCTTCGTCGTAGAATTGCATGGATCCACGTAGAGCCCGCGATCCTCGCCTTGCACGCGCTGACCCACGCATACAACGGCTAACTTCGGGGTCGCCTGTACCACCGCAGCAGACACAACCCTCAGTGCCATGGCCACCTTCGGAACCGCATATGTCAGTTCAACAAGTCTCGCAGCCATCTAACCAACAAGCAGCATCAAGTACAGGAGGAAATTCAATCATGCTGTCTGGTGCTGAAAAGCCTGCCCTCTCCGTCTACAAACCTCGCACGCTGTTCTGTGTGGTCTGTGCTAGTAATCAGGTATGCTGCCACAATATGTTCGGTGGAGATACTTTACACTACACTCTACAGAACCGTTCTATGGAGGGACACTATGTCTTACAGTGTGTGATGGTCTGCGCTTTGTGGCCTAGGAGTGGGCTGACCTCACTCTAGAAAAGCGGGCTATCGGGTTATTTCTTCTGGCACTGGTTCTGCTGTTCGCCTTCCCGGGCCATCGATAGATAAACCCAACACATATGCTTTTGGAACGCCGTACAATTCGATATTTGAGGAACTACAAGCAAAGGATCCACGTCTGTGAGTGGGGTTCGTAGAGTGTACCTTTGGTACTTTAAACAAGCTAGCCACAAGGTATACGGCAAATGGACTGCTTCAAATGTTGGATCGCAACCGCAAAATTAAGCTCGCTCCAGAGCGCTGGCAAGACAGCAGAGTTGTAGCGGACGTGGTGATTACGTGCGAAGAGCGTTGTTTTGACGCTGTATGTGATGGTGAGGTGGTGCAATTTGCAAGGAGTTTTGACGTGCTGACAATCGGAGGAAGATCTTCTGAGTCGCGGCGGCGATTTCAACAAACCGGTGCACATCATCAATATCGAAATCAAGGATAACCATGAGGAGGCACTGATCGCTGGAAAGGCAATGTTGGATTTGGCAGCCGCGGTCTGCAGCGTTCATTGCTTTAAGATTGAAGTGCTAAGAAAATGTACAGGTTGAGGCATCCCAAGATCTGGACGAGGACATTGATAAGATACTGCAGGTGCAACA
Organism: Pisolithus marmoratus; assembly: GCA_024613145.1. Taxonomy (NCBI): domain Eukaryota; kingdom Fungi; phylum Basidiomycota; class Agaricomycetes; order Boletales; family Pisolithaceae; genus Pisolithus; species Pisolithus marmoratus. The sequence goes on along the minus strand of JANFAE010000650.1, from coordinate 4,873 downwards.
GGAACGACATCCGCACAGTATCCTGCATGCAGTAGCATTTTACTAGAAGTACTTTTTGGGTGGCATCATCCCACGCAGAACTTGCGTCGACTTCTGACATCTTGTTTATTCATGTCACCTCAGGATAACACAATATTTGCTAGTCGTTGCACTGGACGTGAAATGCGCGTGAGAAAGGAAGACGCAATAGTTGTTCGATACCCCCCGATCATCTCCGAAGCGTATAAAGGGGTGCGGGGTAACTCAGGTAACTCAGGTATCACAGGGTCCTTTTCGTTCTCAAAGATCGCGCCAGTACCATGCCTTCCCTCCGTCTTGGAAGTATCGCCCCTGACTTTGAGGCAGAAACTACAGCAGGTCGTATTAGGTTCCACGAGTTTATTGGGGATTCATGGGTATGTGTCTACGCGTTAGCCCTGAGGTACCCCATCAGCAACTTCTATCAGGTTATCTTGTTCTCGCACCCTGGTGACTTTACTCCCGTCTGCACCACCGAACTCGGTGAGGTCGCGCGTCGCGCAGATGACTTCGCAAAGCGGAATGTTAAGGTCATCGGAATCTCTGCTAACAATCTTCAAGACCACAAGAGTTGGATTCAGGACATCAATGAGTACGGTGCTAAGTTTGGTCCAACCGACGTCCAGTTTCCCATCGTACGTGTTCTACCTCCTTCCCAAACTCAGTATTGTTTTATGGTGCTATCTGATCTAGATCGCCGACGAGGACAGAAGAATCTCAACGCTTTATGACATGCTTGATGAACAGGATGCGACCAACCGCGATGCGAAGGGCCTTCCTTTCACTGTTCGTTTACCCACCTGAGATGTCGATTGTAACCATCACTCACCTGAAACAGATTCGCACAGTCTTTGTGATCGATCCCAAGAAGGTCATCCGACTCACGATTTCTTATCCAGCTTCTACCGGCCGCAACTTTGACGAGATCTTGCGGTAAGCGGTCCAGTACCCTATTTTATTAGAAATGATGTTGACTCAATGATGATCAGTGTCATTGACTGTAAGCATGTGCTCTTCGGAATCAGCATGTAACCTTAATATAACTATCCATTAGCTTTGCAACTTGGTGACAAGTACCGGGTAACTACGCCGGTGAATTGGAAGAAGGGTGATGATGTTATCGTTCATCCGGCTGTTCCAACCGAGGAGGCGAAGGCGTTATTCCCTGCAGTGACCGTCCATAAGGTGCGCAATTTTACAGAAGACTAGAAATCGCTGCCAACGACGCTCCATCAAACAGCCATATCTGAGAACGACCCCCTTCCCTGCTCAGTGATGGACGGAGAAAAGCTGGAGGAGCGATCATACAGATTTGTACTGGTATTTTGTATTGCGTATGAGTTGTCCAAGCTTCTCGCCATTTTTATATGATTCGATATACATACATTCAGCAGACGCGGTGATTCGGATCGGACGCTCGCGATGAATGCACTCTGTCAAAGAAGACTGCAGTAAAAACAAAGAACTAATATAATCTTATATACATTCGCCAGACGCGATGATAGATCCGATGCTAGCGATGAGTCCGTTCTGTCAAAGAAGCGCCTCCAACATTAGCACAATAGAAACAAAAGGAGATGAAAAGGACTGGAGAAGCTCGCTTGCATCACACTTTTGTCATAATGTCAATTGAAATGCCAACAATAAGAGTGAGATAACAACCAGAAAGCCATAAATATAGTTAAATCTGACACTCATGAAGTAATCGGTCAGAAGAAGCAACGTCTGTTTGCTACTGTTTGAATCCAAGGCGTCTGCAAAACAAATGTCAACACGGACGCGTGATATACGGGACGCGCGTTCCACTCAGTAGCGTAATCAGGTATTGTACTATCAGTAGTTCTTCACGCGAACTCTTCGACAATGGCCAGCGCAGAGGGCGGCGCATATAGGTAGCACTAACACGTCTTAACTTCGATTCCGTTCTCAACGTTCCTCAGTTATTCCCTTACTGTCTTCTCACCAAGCGGGAAGTTGGTGCAGATCGAACACGCCCTGGCTGCTGTGTCGCAGGGTACCACAAGCCTTGGAATCAAAGGTATTCAACTCTTGTAATGTCCGCCTCATCACAGTCCTTATCTCATGTAGCATCCAACGGAATTGTTATTGCCACGGAGAAGAAATCATCGTCCATACTTATAGACGATTCTATGATCGAGAAGGTGGCGGTTGTTTGCCCAACATTGGCATCGTGTATTCTGGCATGGGTCCCGATTTTCGTGTATTAATTGCTCGAGCACGAAAAAGCGCTCAGGCATATTGGAAGGTGTATGGTGAATATCCACCCACGAAGGTTTTGACCCCAAGAAATTGCCACCGTTATGCAGGAGGCCACGCAGTCTGGGTATGGTTGGCATATCCTACACGCGCTGCTCGCTGAGGCGAACACATTTTTTCATAGTGGCGTACGTCCGTTTGGCGTGTCATTACTTGTCGCGGGATGGGACATCCATCGCGGCCCTAGTCTATACCAAGTTGATCCGTCAGGATCTTTCTGGGCGTGGAAGGCAAGTGCCATAGGCAAAAACATGGTAAATGCGAAGACGTTCTTGGAAAAGCGGTACGTCTTAGCCAGCGCCGATCACATGCATGCGAACCCTTACCCTTTTGACGTAAAGATACAATGATGAATCAGCTTGGAGGATGCAATCCACACTGCCCTCCTCACATTGAAGGAAGGTTTCGAAGGACAGATGACCGAGAAGACGATTGAGATTGGCGTAGTCACTGTTCCTTCCGTAGAGGAACTCCAGGTAGAAACACTTGGTGGAGGGACAGGGCGACCAAGACCTACTTTCCGTAAGTTGAGTGAAGAGGAAGTCAAAGACTATTTGGCACTGTGAACATGATACGTATGGTTACGTGCGTCGTGCTTCACTTTCTCGTTCCGGTAGGCGCTTTGCTAACCATTCTCTTCACATTTCGGCAGACGAATGACAAACAATGGTCTTTTTGTGCTACAATGTTGATATCTTGTAAGTGAGGCGATGATGTAGTTGGTGCCTGCAGCGTGCTGCGTGACATCTACTGGAAGGGTTGACAGTGACTGAAGCCTTACCATCGGAAGAAATGTTCACTGTCCACCCCGGGTGGCGAGTCTTGTGGAGCGCAAGGTCAACACTCGCTCTCAAGCGATGCTTCATTAATGTGCTTCTCCCTACGCTCAGGCTGTCACAGATCGGGATGGCCTCTCTAAATCACATTTTTTAAAAGGACGATCTCGATCAAGTGATCGTGTTCGCCGCGCTGTCGTACGCCGCCGCTCGCTGGACGGTTTTTGTACTGACCTGTAACATCCAGGATTTCCGTCTGCTATATAGCCACAGCTGCTCGCTGCTACCCCTCCTCAGAGTCCTCGACGTCTACGCAGATGCATCGTTCCCGTCAGCCCGCTGCTCACAACCTCAATGTGCCGTATTGCCCTCTCTTCCAATTCAGATAAGACACAAAGGCCCGTAACGCTTGCCTCGCATGCAAAAGGCTCATATCAAAGTGAGTACCCCGTGGTTCTTTGCCTACTAGTACGTAACGCTTTTCTGGTCTTAGTGTGTCTATGATGAGGGGGGACGGTCCTTGTCGTCGCTGTTTGACTCGAAGCACTGCCTGTAGTCGGGCGTTAGGTACACCACCAGCCAGCCGTTGAAGAAATTGCTGCGTCCCCGACGCCCCTACCACCGAGAGGACCCCCACGCATCAGATGCGGCTTGGAATACCACCGACGCTCAACTTGTGTCACAAGGACATACCAACAGGCCAGCCGCATGCTACTACCAGATTATGGTGACGTTCAACACTCATTTATCGCATCCCTGCGATGTTGGATGCGAACAATTCCGTGGATGGTGAATAGTTATTCTTTTGAGAGGATCTCTAGTTAAACAAAGATTGACGTGCAGGTGCCCGTCTTTCGATCCCTGAGCTTCCGAGGTCGTGAGCCTCCGGACATGCTCTATGGAACTGCTCCTCAGGACGATCCCATTTCCTTGTTCGTAAGTTTATGCAGTAGCAAAATGCAGTTGGCGCTTCTTGAGATTAAACGATGACACAGCTACGCGAGTGCCATCCTTGGGGTGTAAACCCTCAGGATGATGGCCAACATCAGATCACATATGCTCAGCACTCGAGTAGTTGGTCGACTCTCAAAATGACCTCCTGTTTTCCCCAGAAGTCAGTTCCTTAGTTTAGGCACCGTTTATGGATTTTGACATGGTCGCGCAGGCACTTGTCTTCAGCGCCGTCGCTTTGCTCACCACCGGTGGGCGGTACTTTGCCTTATTTAGCAGGTTCGGACGGGGAAGACCATGCTCACCCCACGTTACCCATCCATGTGAATTTCTTGTAGGTTGGCAGGACCTGTGCTTGGATTACTATAGTGCCCTGGGACTGTAGATGTTTCTCATCTTTCTTTGATTCCGGTTTGTTCTTGACTCTCGACTGTAGTTCATTGATATGTCGCGTACATACCCGCAATGTTTCTCATCATGGTTACTGTAATGTTTCCGCATGATACAGTCTGGCGGGATAAGCTTTGGTGCCGCCGGCAAGTCAGGTACATGAAAGCGTGGCGTTTAATAATTCTCTGCAAGTTAAGTCCGACGTCGCCGTCAATCCCAAGGCATTCAGAGTCTCGTCCCAGTCTGTCGACTGGCGTTTGCGGAAGAGCTTCTGGCTGTAACTATGGTACAGCATGCCCTTCCTCCCAATTGTCAGATGACGCCCCCCTCAATTGTGATCCGTCTGAATGGGCGTCGACTACATAGGAAATAGGAAATTAAGATATGACATAGAGGTATTTACTGTAGCGGCACTGTCCGCGTCGGGGCGCTTAGCATCGATGACCACTGGCGGAATTCCC
>JANFAE010000649.1:0-46739 GCA_024613145.1 Pisolithus marmoratus | reverse complement strand
TTTTCCCTTGTTCACGTTGACCCCGTCCGATATGATACTTCCTAGACTGTTTAGAGCGCAGACGACGTGCTTCATTCACGGATAAAGACTGTCGACGTATCCGAACACCGTTTCTCAGACTTACAAGATTGTGCTCAAACCATACAGAGCCAGCACAGTTACAGAAAGTGGCTGTACTCCATCGCCATTGAGACTTTTTGTGAGTTGATTCGACATCCTACTCTGCAAGGTTAATGCTGCGTTACTCATCGAGCGTTTGTTTAATCTCGCAGATGTAATGCAAACTTCTGTATTCGGGGGGAGAAGAGAACGTTCTGAAGGTAATGTGCTTTCCCATGATATGCTTTACATGGCTACTTGACCTGACAGTATCGCACGCAACCACAACATATCAACCTCACCTGAGATGGGATCGAAGACAAACTCGACAAGTTTCTTATCGGCCTCATTCAGTCGGCTTATAATACCAAGAAGGTCACGCGTGAGATCGCGCTCACTGCAGTATTATCGATGTGAGCTGGAAAGGAGGGCCGGGCGTCAGAAGAAGCACTTTCGACGCCCCGAGATCACACTGGTTTTCATCGCTGATTCTCGGCCGGATAATTTTATCCTCTTCACCATAGGTTGGACGCAGTGTACGAACGACATGTGTGAATGGGGTACGAGGCATACAAATATATAGTCACATGTCACATTGTCACAAGTGGCGTGTCAGTGCAGCGCCAGCGAGGAGAGCAGAGCAGGTGCCCACGCAGAGCAGAGCGAGAGAAGTTGTCCCACTAAGGTACCTGAGCGGGCGCCGGCCAAAAATCAACAGGTCATTATGTAGAAGTCAATGAGTTGCTAGGTCAAGACAATGCACCGTGCATAACAGTGGCACACCGTGGAAATTACCTGAAGTAAAAGCATGCGTAAAAGCTCAGCTTATCCTCATGTCCGTACTCCAAGTAAATCCACTAAACAATGGCGGGAATTCCGAAATTATTATCTTAAATAAAATATACATATGTGCCCTGGTGAAAGCCAATCCCGTCTTTAAATGTGTCTGTGCTTTCTCTGGGTCGTGGCACAGCTCATTACTTGGGGTACAATACTGAATTTAGAAAGGCTGAAACATGGCAATGACTTTGAGTCAGGCCTGTGAAGTATACCTTGCCACTCGAAAGTATTAAGTTGAGATTACCTCCAGCTTCCAGAACAACTGATTGCCAGCCAGTAGTTTAAGTCACAGTACAGTAGAGTCTTAACAGATGTACATTTTTTTACCTGACCTAGCAGTCACTGAGCTGATAACAAATCATCTGGGTTTCAACTGGGCCCATGCCCGTGGTGAGGGGATCATCAGTCTGGGGCAAATGCCATGGGGCTATTGCACCTGGGGGTGAGGGGATCGAGGAGGTGGGAATGGGAGGCACCATGAGTGATGCATGCATGGATGAGTCTGAATGAAGGGTGGGAGGCATGGCATACTTTGCACTGATCGTTGACGGGGGTACAACAATGGCTATGTGAAATAATGTCAGATGTGTGCCATAAAAATAGGATGGAGCACTCACTCAGTCGCTCTTGCTGTCTTGACCCCAACAAAGGTTGGCCAGGCTTAGATTGGCAGGGTTTTTTTCAGGGGGGTGATGCTGGGGTATGATCCAGCCTGGCGTCATCTGGTTGATGTGGCACCTTGTGTGGACGAGAAGGATTTCAGCGACAAGATGTGGTGGGCTGGCTGGGGGTGGCAGTGGATACATGGCACTGAGTTTTCGTACATGCTATTTTTCGCTTTCTGCAGGGATCACAGGCCCCACTACCTGCACTGCAAGTGCAGATGACCTTGTGGCTGACACAGGTCCCGCAGGATTCTGGATCGGGTGGCGGGGTGGTGCAATCTGTGAATTGTGCCCAGCCATACTTTGGCTTTGGGGCAGTCAGAGGGTCTCAGACCTGGGCCTACCTTCTGGCTCGCTTTCTGAAATTCCATGCTCGTCGTCCTGTCCATGATCGTGAGTGCCACCTTGACATCGATTTCTGTGATACTGACTCTGACCTCATTCGTTTTTTGGACTGTCCACAGACAATTTTGGCAATTTCTTCATCCACCTCTGCCATCTTCTTGCTGACTTCACTCTCACCATCGTCATATAGATCGTGGTCTCATCTAGTGTCCATCGACTTTGCCTCCATCTCTTCTGATGGGGCTCGTTCTTTGCCTTTACAGCTCGCCATATGGGGTGTCTGCCTCATGTTACCTACAGACAAGGGGGGGAGAATTGGTGTAGTCGTGGCAGATGTTGTTGCCTCTTGCACCAGCATAGGCTGGGGTTTCTGCAGTTGCTGACCCATGGTATCATAGCGACATTCGACAGTAAGCAGCCATGGATGGCCAGCGATGGAGTTGTCATCGGGGAAAAGGGCCTTCTTCCATTCGGGAAATGGCATGCCATCCAAGCCCATGTTCTCTGTCCAATGGCTGTACATGTCCACACTGATCAGCATGGGCAGGATGGTGTCAGTCCTGTTGGCAATAGGTCTGACAGACTCCTGTATTGGTAGAGGGGAAATGAACAATGTGAAGTCTTGTGATATAATGGCGATGCACCAGCACTTCCAGAATCTCTAGCACACCCTGTCTCCATGATTCACGCATTTCCACCTCTTCCAGCCCACCTGAGTTGATGATTGACCTCTCATAAATGCAGAGGATGCGTTGAATGGCATCCATGAGTTGAGGCGATGTCTTGACAAACTTCATGGTGGAGTGAAGACAGAGGATGTGGCAGATGGGTAATAGATGTGATGTGCTGGTGCAGCAAGCAAGATGAAGTGTTGTGTGCGACGTGTATGGGCGACGGCTTCATGTATATTTCCCACGGATTGATGGCATCACTACCTTCATGCTCAAGGTCGAACACATTACAGACTTACTAAATGGAAATGTTCAATTTCTGTCTAGATGTAGGTTAAATTATGAGTTGCAAACATCTGCCCATGCATGCACCTGGTCGCCTGAAGCAGTTTTGTATGTACCATGCTTGGGCATTCAGCCACAGTTTACCCTGCTAACTTGCTGTAGAATGCAATGGTAATACTTAATGGATTCAATGCACTATTCATAGTGACATGACATTGTACTAAGTGCATTTTTGGCTTCAAACCATCAGTTCCTTAAGGAGCCATGATAGCAGCCATTGCCATCGTGAATGATCCTTAGACGGAATTCTTTTACAGTTGGGCATTCTCACCATCCAGTTTGGATGGACCGGCCCATGAGTTGAACTGTCTGTCCTTATATTAAGAACGGGACAGTCCATGATTACACCGTCCTACCAGATATCTTCGACAGGGCTGTCTGGGAGTTGTGCAGTCTGACCCAATGCCATGGGTGGGCCAGTCCAAACGTTATGATGAAGTCCTGTGTGATAGCTGAATAGGCCCATATCTTGGAAGGGTGAACATGGCTTATGCCATTCCGTACGATATCTTCCCCAGGGCTGTCCACAAGATGCATGGACTTGTACCATATCACAGACGTATGGCAGCCCCACCTCACCTTATGGACACTTGTGCTTTGTAATCCTGACTTGTATCATGGACTGGAAAGACTGTGAATTATGCTGGCCTACCCGATATGGTGGAGCAGCCCATTCAGGAGCAGTGCCATTTCACCCCCATATCATGGAAGGGCCAGCTGTGCAATTACACCATCCCAGGTGCTATGTTATTCAATTCTAAGTGTAGATGAGCCTGTCCATGAATGTCATCAGTGGAGCCAAGTTAACTCATACCCGAGGACAGGCTAGGCCTTCAGTTAAGGGATATGCAGTCATACATGATGTGTTTCACAGGCCCATGTGTTAAATGTACAGCCTCACCATATATATCGCAGATATGGTGGGCTGGCCAGTCCACCAGCTGTGCAGTCTTAATTTATGTTTCAGACAGACCTGCCCATGAGTTGTGCCATCATTTCTCATATGGCAGATGGACCAGTCCAGAACTTTGCAGTCTAGAGGTATCACAGATGGGGCTGTTCACCAGATATGGCATCCTACATGACATGTCAGACAGGCCAGTCCATGAGATATAGCATCCTACATGAGAAGCAGGACAGGCCCATCCATCAGATGTGTGGTCTCATTTATATCACAGACAGGCCAGCCCAGGAGTTATTCCATCCAACATGATATATCAGCCAGGCCCAACCATGAGTTGTGCCATCATGCCTCATATGGCAGATGGGCCCGTCCATCAGTTGTGCTGTCCCAATATCACAGCTGGGCCCGTCCATCAGATGAGTGGCCTCATTATATATGACAGATGGGCCAACACAGGAGTTATGACATTCTACATGATATATCAGATGGGGCCCACCCATGAGTTGCGCCATCATGCCTCATATGGCAGATGGGCTCATCCATCAGTTGTGCTGTCTTATTTAATATCCTAGACAGGCCAGTCCATCAGATATATCATCCAACATTAGAAGCAGGACAGGCCCATCCATGGGTTGCACCATCCCATCTGATATCATGGCTGGGCCTGTCCATCAGATGTGTGGTCTCATTATATATGACAGACAGGCCAACACAGGAGTTATGAAATTCTACATGATATATCAGACAGGCCCACCTGTGAGTTGTGCCATCCATTCCTCATATGGCAGTGTAGAGATGATAGTGAGAGGACCCTGGGATCTAGTAGGGGTCTCCTTAGATATGAAGAGAGAGGGTGAATTCATCCCAGGAGGCTAGAATTGCCTGGTGGAGGGTCAAAGAGTATACAGAAAAGACTGAGAATGTGCCCTAAAATCCAAGAGAGACCTAAGATAATGTCTATAGAGTGTCCAGGGATGGAGAAATGATATTCTGAGTCTGTTTCGTCTTAAATCCAGCTTTTCGTCTCAGGTAGCTCATCTGTTATTATTATAAGTATGTACAGTACACTCGAAGTACTCATGCAGGCTTACAAAAGCCACAACACATGTAAACACTAAGTAAAAGACAAGAAAAGATAAAAGAAAACAAATCAGTAAGTAAAAACAATGAAATAAATGAAATATCCTGGTAGGGAGGATACTTTCCCTACATCTGAGGGTGGCTTTAAATAATGACTGTCCCCAGTCATCACCTACTGAGCTGTATCATAACTGAGGCAAGGGTATCATCCTCGAAACAAAACTCTAGCTAGAAATGTGAAAATGCAAGCTCGAAACAAAACAAACCACATAAAAGAAACAAAACTACTACTCAGCTGAAGGGGGAATGCAGTTAAAGCGACTCGAGGGTGATTTGAAGGGGGAACGAAGCTCGGGGGGAGCTCAAGGGTAGCTCAGAGGGGACCACTCAACCCTCAAAGGGGACTGGGTAGTTTGTGACCTCGAAGGATGCCTCAGATTCATCTCGGGTCGAACTCGAGAGGTGGCGAGGGGCGGGACTGATCTGGAACTTGAAGGAGGGAAAGGTAACCAAGAAGCCAACCCTCCTGGGCCACGAGCGAGGGCCCAGAAGTCTAAACGAGCCTGTAATGTGTGCCTGAGTGCCTCACAAGGGATCTCCTCACCTGTAGGTAGCATAACACGACCTTGAATCACCCCACACCTTCCTGCAGCTAGATATGAAGCAAAAACTCTGCACTGCGCTTGAATGTGCCCCTCATGACCACAGAAGAAACAAAACCCAAATCTTTGAGGCCAAACTTGGTGCCTCGAGACCTCTCAATAGGCAGAGGGATACCTGCTCGAAGCCATAGCCTCTCAAAGGGAAGCAAGCGACCTGACACTCTCAAAAGGGACTCAAAACTCGCAGGGGCAGGGTTCGACAGTAAGGCTGGGGTCCCTTGAAGCAAGAACAAGTTCCCTAGGCATGACCCACAATGAGGGACAGGACAAGGAGAGTGCCTCGAGGGAGGCACGAGATGGGACGAGCTCTTCGAGGGGGTGCTTGAGGATTCACGAAGTTGACAAGAGCAAGTCGAGGTCAAACCAAGGTCACGAGCCCTAGTAGACATCAACTGGGAATGAGGGGGGCAAACCTTTGTACTCTCCAAATGGTCAACTTGATGTGGACATGACCATTGGTCCTCTCTTGAGCCTCGAAGTGAGTTTGAAGCCGACTCACCAGCCTGCTTATCTGGGACACACTGCCATGGCTGAACCACAGTGTGCCACAAGCCTGCATTAGTGACTCAGTGAGGGGACGAGCTGCTCAAAGCATGCTCGGGGGAAGGAGGGGGAGTCTTCAAAGGTCAAGGGCATGCCTCAAAGGGGGAATGAGGGGGAAGCTTTGAGCTCGAGTGTGCCTCTCCCTGGGAGCATCTTCTAGAACAAGACCAAGAGTACTCCACAGGGGTGTCTGATGGGGAACTGATTGAGGGTGAGTGCACGTGCTGAGAGGGTTCCTCGGGGAACTTGCAAGCTGACAAGGCATCCTTCAAAACTAGATGAGGGGGTGAGTGGCCTGCCCCCTCCTCAATAACCTCCTTCATAACACAAACAATGACCTCGACAGGCCACAGGCAGCCCAACTCGAACAGGGGGTACCTGGATGCAAGCCTCCTCAAAACCTCAAGCTTGACTTGTGGTAGGAGGCCTCGAAGGAATAGCTGGCCTCGATGGCTCAACTCCAAGACATTCCAACTCACCAGGGCCAAGAACAAGACCTGGAAACGATGAAGGTAGTCCCCTAGAGCTGCAACTGAGCTTAGCTCGCTGCGACGAGTCCCCTCGAAGAAGGTATAGAACTCCTTGAAGTACTCGAGGACATCCTTGACTGGCTCAATCTCAGGGTACTGGAGAGTTACGAGTGCCTGGAAGTTCTCCCATCGCTCAAAGATTGGGGCACTGGCCATGAGGTAGCTCCAGAGCCTTCCAGTGTGGGGTGGTGCTCTGTCAATTGCAAACTGGATGAGTGACAAAGTATCTGTTGCACCCTGGGCCTTACCATACCCTGCTACATCCTCAAGGTAATGCAGCAAGTCCTCGGCCTGCCCCAAGAACTCCAGGGGGGACTCGAGTGGGGCTCAAGATGGTCTGCATGCTTCTTCCATCATGAGTAGTATATATGAAGCTCAAAAGAATATATATCACATTGCAACTGATAATTGACAGTGATATTGAGGGTAAACATGAGGCTTGAATGTCAACAGTTGGTCTCGAAGGGTAAAACAAAGAGGTGGGGTTGCCTTGATGCAACCTCAAACATCTATGGGGAAGTGAGGGTGTGGCAATGAACCACAAAGAGGGGAGGAGGATGCAGAAACCTTGTATGATATGTCTCAAGGTGGTTTCAACCACCAAAACTGAAGCTAGTCGCTGTTGTGACTCAAACACTTAACTCTCAAATTTGCAGCCCCACTCAACTGCAATATGCGCAAGAAAAAATGATGATATAATGTCTGGTTACATCTACGAATGAAGCAGGTGCATCTAACAAAGCATCTGTGTCACGAGTGTGTCTCGAAGGGCTTGGGGTTCGTCTGGGAGTCTCGAAGCATCTGGGGTCTTGAAGGGGCTGATGGCATCTCGAAGGGGTTGTCTACTGACTCTATGATGGTGGGGGAGAGTTTCCTACAACTCAAAATGGCTCAAAACGTGAAGGGGAGGTGCCAGGGAGCTATGCTGTGGCAGGGGAGGAGGACGGCAGTGTGTTGGGGAAGAACTGCTCGACGGAATTCTACGAAACTTCGGGAGATGGTAGAGGCGGGCGAGGAGAAGTGGGCGAACGAAGAAATACGAAAAATAGCGCACCCAGTCCTGAGTTATTCCAGTTTTTGTCCTACAGAGCCTTTCTCCACAAAAATAAGAATATCTCCGGAAGTACTGAAGCGGACGCGACGAAAAAGGCACCGTTCGAAAGGTCTCGTCGAGTAGAATCAGAATCCTGAGAAGCGAGAGGTTTGGCGCGTCTAGTCATGAGAAAACGCGTGCACGAGCTCAGAGGTAGGGGAGAAGTGGGGTCACCAAGCAAAACAGCCCCCTCGCAGTGGGCTCCAGATGTAGAGATGATAGTGAGAGGACCCTGGGATCTAGTAGGGGTCTCTTAGATATGAAGAGAGAGGGTGAATTCGTCCCAGGAGGCTAGAATTGCCTGGTGGAGGGTCAAAGAGTATACAGAAAAGACTGAGAACACGCCCTAAAATCCAAGAGAGACCTAAGATAATGTCTATAGAGTGTCCAGGGATGGAGAAACAATATTCCGAGTCTGTTTCGTCTTAAATCCGGCTTTTCGTCTCAGGTAGCTCGTCTGTTATTATTATAAGTATGTACAGTACACTCGAACACCTAAGGCAGCAGTTCTCGGTATCAATAGTGGTCATTTAGATGGGGTTATTATGTTACGAGAAATGTATCTAAGAGACCAACCATCCGCACCAGAACTACCCGGCCGGTCCTGATTATTCATTTCGTCAGCTTCCCTCCAGCATATCCTCCTCTCAAACGTTCCATATGCACACACCAACCCTCTGCAGATTCTCTTCGGAGGTCTGTTTGACCTCCGGGAGCCTCTTCAGAGGGCTGTTCGGCTCCCACAAATATGACGGCTGTTCGGCTCTCACTGGTATGATCTATCACAAACACCTTTTATTCTTTGCACTCACCAACAGTTTACCATGTCTGCGAGTCATGTTTCCCGATCGTCTCAGCCTATTACGACCAAAGGAATGGGAAGACACTTCTCCAGCCCTCGAAAGGCAAGGAATAAGAAGAAAACCTTGGCGACTGTTTCAGTTCCTGTGCATGCCTTCAAACGCCAGAAGCTCCTCAACGAACTGGCCAGTCTACTTGCTCCTCCGCCTTCTGAATCCGGGTTACACGTCCACAGTGACGTGACATCTCCTATCCACCATCCCATGGAGCTGCCAGAACTGATAGAACCAGAGGAAATCACGGTTGACAGCGAGGAGGCGTCCCCTGCCGACGTGACTGTCGAATACACTTCTATCGCACGTCCTACTAAGAAGTCTATCTCTTTGTGTGAGAGCTGGCATGCTGTCATCCAGACTATGATAGAGCCTTTCATCAAGTACACGACAGCGACGCTGGGCAAACCTTTGCCTTTACTCCGTTCACCTCTCTCATCATGTACTGCGCAATGCCGAGAACAGAAGGTCACTAATCTACTGTGTTTGTTTTTTGACCGTGAGTTTCTGTGGCTTCGCACTCTTCTCTTGCTCAACAGTGGGGTGTATCAGGCTTTTTGTCTATTAGCATTACCAGCTGCGACTGTTCCACACTTCCTCAAACCCTCATTTCCCATGGACTATTTCCCACTGCACCATCCCAGCCCCAGATGGCCGTGTCAGTGGAGCTTCTATCTTTCTATCATGCGCTTTTCGAGCAGTCGTGCGATGCAATCAATGCACTCGCTGCCACTCTCAGCACATACTACGGCAGGCGAGGTTTCCGCATGACAAATCAAAAAGTAGGTGAAACTATGCTCCTCTCTATTAGTGCCACCATATGTTAACTGGTACTAGGGGACAACTGTGAAAGACCCATTCCGGCGTGGTCTCAGTCAGGCTGCGCAATGGTATGCTATCCTGCAAGTTGAAGTGGAGAAGCAAGTGGACAGCATCCTCCAGCGCTGTCGACGTCTTGTCAAGCCTCCTGCTGTTGTATCTCATTCCCATCATCCTCCATCATCGTCCCTGCCGCCGGCCGCCGAGCAGGAGCCTCTCTCCCACACCTGTGCTGATATCCTCATCCAACAGTGTCCAGCCTGCTTTGGCGGTGTCTTGTTTGGGACATCACTGGATAAAGGTGGTGATATCCATGTTGCAATGGATGGCAACTTTCATCACTGTCATCAATGCTCGGTGGGTGATTCTCCATCATTCTACGAGCCCTCTTACTTTCTTCCCAAGGCACAGGTAGATACTATTGGATGCCGCATTGCTCAGGCCCGCTGGCATCCATCGAAGAGGACAAAATCCATTGTACCTGATGAGGCCATCGACCAGTGTGAAGCATCATACGAAGCCATGGACGGCCAAAAGCAAAAGGCATCTACGGATGGTTTTGACAACACTGGATTAATGGCGCTCATATGTCGACATGACATTCCACTCTTCTTTGCAAAAATAGATACACCAGGCGAGCAGCAAAAGTACAGTGTCACTCTCATTGACCACCTTTTTTCTCTTCTTCCACCCCAGGCTAACGTAGTGGTACTGTATGACGTGGGTTGTGTCTTAGCTCGCTCACTCTGCCAGGTATGTTGGACGACTACCCTATTCGCCTGCTGAACGCTGGCATTCACAGTTTGACATCTTTGACCAAGCCATCATGTCCCACCTTCGTTTTGCAACTACAGCGATGCATGTGTATGGTCATGAATGGGCCTGTCAACTCATTTACAACCCACGCCTCATTACAGGCTTAGGGTTATCTGATGGTGAAGGTACAGAGCGCTTGTGGTCCTGCTTCATCAAACTTATTGGCATTGAACATGTATCATCTGTGGGTTCATATCGTAACCATGTCGTATTGTTAGCTCATTGTTTCCTAGCGTCAATGCCACATCTGGCTCCTCGATCAACATGCAGCGGCAATTGGTTATGGATTGCGGACTGATCTCAGGGATTGGGCTAGGCGCTGTCTCAAGAAGGGAGTGTGCGAACAAGGTTCTGCCGTGCAAGAAGTCCTTGACAATGGTGGTGTGAGGATCGCAGAACTCCAGGAACAATGGGCCAATCAACGAGCAGTGCAGCTGTCAATCAGAGCACATATGTATCTGTTCCTACCATCCAAACTCTTCCCATTCCTAACTGACGTGATTAGATGCCCCCATGAAGCTCAAGAAAGAGCTTGACACTGTGCTGTCATTGCAAACTGAGTTAGACACCACCACCAAAGTCATCCAAGTAGCCTGGGCAACCATAGAACGGGGAAATGTAAGTCCCAGGATCCTCGATGCTCTTGCAAGCATGGAGCGCAGTCACGCAAGGCTCATTACCAAGGCAGAGGCTCTTTATTCCTCCCTCAACGTTCACGAGCAATTCCCAGAACTCACGAATGTCAGCCTCGACTTCATGCATACGCTGCTCATGGCTCGAGACTTGAAAATAAACATACGCAAGCAGGCAATCGGTAGTTTTTTTGAGTGGGATAAACTGGACCGGGCAGTTGGCGGTAAAGACAAACCATTAGGTGTGTCCTTGGTAACGAGTTCTTTATCTGCTAGAGTCTAAGGTATAATTAATTAGGTACAAAGCTTCATCAGCAAACATGCAAGGCCATTGTGAAACGCCAACCCGTGCTCATGGCTGCCATCCGCAAGTACAACACTTACTGTGAGCAGCTCTCTCAACTATATGACCCCTCTTGGGCAATTCCTCTCCCTTCCTCACTGCCTACCAAACTTGTTGACTTACGAAATGATGTGAGCCTCATGGAAGATGTCTGGATCGCTCCCTCTCCAGGGGAGACTCCCCGTTGGTTAGAAGATGCTGATGTGCGAGATGGCATCCGAGCGCTTCTCAAGCGAGAACGTTGTCTGGAAGAACAACGTCATCTCAGTTTAGAAGCGGACAATATGTGCCACTGGTTTGGACATGAACTTTCTGCCATTCAAGTGGCCTTACGACAGTCCAAAAGTGAGTTCCACTACTAATTAGAAGTCCTTTTCATGAATCAATTATGTTGCAGATGGCAACTATCATTTAATTTTAAGACAGCGCCTTGAAGCCATACTTGAGCTGCAGGAGCGATGGCCGACAGTTCTATGCTCGCCCTCTCGTTATTCTCACCAAGCACAAGTTTCCATCCAACTCGCAAATGCTATTACAGGAGCCTCACTCCCCCCTCTCTCTTGGCTTTCGCCAGTGGTTGTCGACAATCACACCAACAGCGCTGAGGATGAGGATATGTGGGGAGTTACTGATTTGCTAGGGCCTGACCTGCCGGACCTGTCCCTTGAACCGGAACAAATCACTCTCTCGGATGTCCTTGGAGTTGGCTGTCTTGATGACCAGGACGACCTCGAGCTCGAAGCCGAAACTTTGTCACAAGTATCATTCAAATGGGAGATTCCCAGTGTACGGCACATTTCTACTATTAATCCTCTCTGACGTGTTTACAGGAGCTAAATATTGATTGTACTATTGACTTGGCACAGGATGTCAATCTCCCAGCCATTATGACACCTATAATATGGACACCCGCTGGCTTCCCATGACAAACCTTCCTTCTGAATGATATCAGCATACTAATGTCACCTACTGCTCGACTCAACAACACCTGCATCAACGGCTGTGCTACTTTGTTGTACTCAGCATTCCGTCCCACCGCGGCTTCCTGCGCTATTCTTTCAACCCATGACCTTCCCCACATTTGCTTTAATGCCGAAGACGACGTACTCTGGCGCAACCTCTCGTGGACGCAATTCTGGGAAAAGCCCATCTGGATCCTTCCGATCCATCGTTCATTGCCCGTGGGGCACTGGGTTCTTTGCACTATTAAGTTTCATTCTCAGCAGCTCTTCCTGTTTGATAGCCTTGCCCAACAGAAACCTTGGAGGAATGACATTAAGGTCGGTTGTCTTTCGCAAGTCAATTCTATTCTAACTGGTTCGAAGGATATCATGCAGCTCATTTGTCATCTTTCCAGCATGGCGACTCGGAGGTTGGGAACTGCTCGTCAAGATCAGGGCGACTGGACAGCCTACCCTGTGTCGGTAAGTCTTGACAAAGTGGCGGTATAACCTCTAATTAGCATCCCAGCTTGAACCAAGCCAAACCAACAGCCATGATTGTGGTGTCTGGGTATTGGCGCAGATGGCCACCATTCTAAGGGGATATGAGGTTACTGGCATCAGAGAGCATGACATAAATCATTTCCGACATTTCCTCTATGTTCTTATCCACCGTGTTGCAGTACTAACTTAAATTACATCCACACTATAAACAATCAAGATGCCTGTGCTTAAGTGTTCTACACCTTGATTGACAGCGTTCTGTAGCTGTTTGCCATGTCGCAACCTAACGATAACACAAGCACTCAGCTTCCGTTTTGGTAGTGCCATTTTCTAGTACCTACGTTCAGTATTATCACAATCGATATAGACGGCATTGCACGTCTACAGACAGTCACTGAAAGACCCACCCACCTGCAGTTCGATTGAGCTATACACTGGCTCTGCATTTGAGTCACGTCGAGGTACATGACCTGAGCAAGCCAATATTAAACATAAAAGTTTAACTCAACTATCTATACAAAACCCTGTTAGCAGCCTCGGTGTCGACTGACCTTCTCGTTTGTCAGCCAGACTTCTCCGTAGATAATTGAGAATGGTTGGTCTTCTAGCACTCCCAGCTATGCTGAGAGACTCCTCGCAGCCGTGTTTTGGGGTGTCCATCTGTTGAGGAGCAAGTGGACTTTCCAGAGCGTCATTGACAGTTGGATCAATGAACTTGCGGCAGGCCTCCATGTCCCTCTCGACGCAATCACAGGCACCAAGCAAAACTGAACCGGGCATTGAGTTAAATCATATAGCCAGGGAGACGCACCAAATGGAAAGTTCTCCAAACCTCGGGTAATTCGGACGGGGGAGACATGTCTGTATGAGAACGAACGGAGTGGACACTTCGTTGTTGGCAGGTGAGGGTCCCCACGAACAATGATGGTCATGAAGTGTTGCAGAGTCAAAGCGTGACCACCCTTTGACGGAATTGGTCGTTGAGAGGACACTACCGAGCTGTGAGAGAGGAAGGGTAAGTGAAGCTGGTCCTACCAATGCTGCTGATCAACAACCAATACTTGAGTACATGACATGCACACCCTGCACAAACCAATTGCTTTAGTGGAGTGTCAGTGGGATCTAGGGGTTGTGGCATTACCAATACATGAAAATTGATGTGGCGATGGATTATACTAGAAAGGCTCATCAGAGCCAGAGTAGGGAGTGAGGGAAAGGCGGTTGATATAGATTGTTAGGTTGTGCATATACTGCAGTTGTTAGAGGTACAAATGGTGCAGTGCATTTTGTCAAGAGCTTTGACTATGACCCACAATTATGGCGCAGACACCAACCTCGGGGATGGATCCGCGCTCCCAACAGAGTCAACATGTTGTTGCCAGTGACCGCATTCCAACGAGATGGTGGTGACTTCCTCGACTGACACCGAAAATCAATTATGTAGTTTAAGACCTAGGATCATTGTCAGATGGTACCAGTACTGAAAAGATGCACCCATGACCTCAGTGCCCAGGATGCTGATATACAGTCACTGCGGAAACGGGATTCTGTCCATGTCAATACAATAATTAGATCAGGGACAATTGTCTCCCTGTAATCTGAATGCAGCTAATCGTATTCCCATACCAAAACAGACGGTCAGATATATTCACGCACCTTTCTGTACCAAGATCTAAACTGCGTGAAATCCTCTCAAACCTTCGGAAATTTCTTGACATACAATTTTGAGACAGATCATGTGTCCATACTAACCTAATCTGCCGTCCAGATGGTTCAACATATCATCCATTTATACCGTAAGGATTTCTCACCTGCCTGTATGCTGAATGACCACCAGACATACAGGTGTACTATTACTTTCTTGGCATCAGGATATGGGTTGGTCTGGCTGCACTGGTTGGCCACACACATGGATGAGGCAACGCTACGTATAGTATGCCAACCTCAAATGTAGCTGTTCCACCCCTGTCATCCTCGACGCTAGTATCATAAGAATAAATACTGTGTCATGCATCCATTCTCTTATCACTCGAATCGATCGCTGATGTTACTCACCCCAGCTGGAGCCGACACCACTAAATCCCTGAGGCTCATAAATGCGTGGGCCTCGTCGAGCCTCCATGCTCAGGGAGTCCACGGTTGTTCCACGACTATCGTCTGCAGTGTTATCACAAGAACAAATACCATGTAATGCATCCATCTTTTTACCACACGAATCGATCGCTGATGCTACTCACTCCAGCTCGAGCTGACACCATTAAAATCCCGAGGCTCACGTCCACAGTTGGATGGACTTGGAACATGCTTGAGAGTAGGCGGTGAGGCCCTGAGGGCAGAGAGCACGCATGCAATGCATGGATGGTGCGGTACATGTCCAATTTGCAGTAGGGACTACACTATGGCTGGGCAGTGTCTAAGATATTACACATCTAGTATACCACAAAAATCCCCTCATCGTCAGTATAGTAAGCTTGATGGATAATGGCTAAACCCCTGTAAAAGAGCTGGGGCTATGTAACATAGTATGGATTAGGGTAGCCGCCATTCTAATTCAGGAGTACTGACCTCAAAGGCTGCTGTCCACCAGAGGATTGCAGCATGCTGTAACATAGTGTGGGTCAACTAACAGAGTATATCATATGGTCAAACTTACTTTAGCATAGTTGTCCGATTCACAGAATGCAAGAGCTGTGAAGAGGGGAATGAGTCGACAGATGCAAACAAAAGTGGTAGTAAGGTGGCCAGGGGTATGCTGAAGCCAACTCGGTGGTGGCCTCTCTGCATCGCAGAGAGGGTGCCACGTTTCCATCACGACTGGCGGGCTCACTAGGAGATGTGACTGTAGCCCTCTCCTCTCACTAACCAATGCACGTGAAATCCAATAGTGGAAACCACGAGGGTCCTAGGGCCAGTTTGTGAATTAGTGTTGTAAAACACGATTAGATATTTCACACTATGTAGCATACTTGAGGAAACAGATGTATGCTCTCACAGACGAGCATGTTCTGGGGGATCGTACTTGGCTCTATTGGGTGAAACATTTCAATCTCCTGGAAAACAGAGGCTGCAGAGAGAACCTGGTAAGAACATCAGAATGAGCAACGGGCAATTGGAGTGATTGCTACTATGGGTGGCACGAACTGTTGTGATGTCTCATCTAGCATGTCCAACCACTCAGTGAATTCTTTCCAAAGATTGTCCGAGGTGTGGTTATTGTCTGCCATTGGGAATGTCTTCCTTGTTCACTTTAGCCCCCAACTTCTCGGCAATGTGGTTGGTTGAGAGCAGCCTGCAATATTTACATATGTGGGCATTGATGCGCCATCGCATTAGCCTTACTTCTAGCTCCTGATCTAGATCATTCTGCTCACCTCTAACTCCTATCATCTTGTAATCTCAGTCTAACCCAGTCTTGTTGAAGATGAATAGTAAATTGTTTTTGGCTCCTCACCTTATGTCAATTATAGAACTGATTTTTTCGGTCTGTCTTGAACCGAAGAGATATCAGCCTAGTACACAGGAAAATAGAACAGGGGAACAAACTCCTACAGACGGAGTCATGATATTCGGCACCTTAGACACAGGGTATACAAATCATGAATAAGACATCAAATAATTTCTGCCACCCAGATGGTATATTTGATCCAACCAGAGAACTTGTCGCCTTGCATCTCATATTCATCATGCAGAGGCTCCGAACACACTACCGATGAGCATCCCAAACAAGTAGACACCTGGGCCTTTGGATGCATACCTTCCTCCTCGCGCTGAAACCCAGTCGTCGCCTTGGCCTTTTGGGACTTCGCACACGAACCTTCTGCACGTTTCGATCAGGACCACGGACGAATGGCGCCGCACGTTGAGCATCCCATAGGCAAAGCCTTGCCCCATGGGTGCCAATGACTGTGGTACCACGAATATCTGTACCCACTGATTGAAGGGGGTTCAGCGGCATTAGGTGCACAGGATCTCGAACCAAATGGGGCCCTCGGAGCCAGTAAACCTCTTATATAGAATATAAGCACGTCAGTGTGCATCCGCAAGTCGGTAGAAACATTCAAGAGGTCTTGGAAAACGGTGAAGAGGTCATGTCCTTGAATGAGGACTTGAATCGAGTATGTCACGACAAACATTTTGGCAACGGCACTGATGAAGTCGGGGGCGGTGAACATGATCGTGTATTTGGGTTGGAGACTGACGGATATCAGTAGACTTCTTTGAATATTAGTGGAGGATAACTTACCAAATAATTGCTTGTTTCATTGTTGTATACGATTCGTCGAATGTGACCAGGTGACCACACGTAAGCATGAATAAGGTAGATGCATACACTACCTTATCAAGAGGTGGGGTAAAGATACACTTCATGAACTGAAAAAAAGATTTGAAATGAAACATTGTAGACGGTGCTAGAACGTACATCTTCCACCTCCATGGCAACATCACCGCCAGCTTTGTCCTTCCCTGCAAACAAGTCACCGCGGTTTATCTCACTGTGGACCGTAATGAAGATGATTTTTTGCCCGAAGTTCTGCGCAGCGAGCCTCGCGCCCAGGACACTTGCCTGCTGATTCCACTGGCGAAGCTTTTTATCTGTCCCAACATCAAAAAATACTTCTTTGTACACCAACGAGTCTTCTGTGTGGTAATCCTCGAGGGAGGTGTGGAGCAGCTTTGGGAGCGATCCGCTGTGGTCCATGCCCACACAAACGAGGTGAAGGATAAGAGTTGATTCGGCACATACTTGAGTCTTGGAGACCCTTTCACAGATGCCTCGAATAATAATGGGACCTTCAAGTACCTGGGTGGATCTCCCATCGACGTTTCACATGAATGCCTTGGATCAATGTTAGACTCAATCGGGTTATTCATAGATGTTGACTTACGTGGTAAGGTGATAGCTTGCACTGGGCATCGTGCTGTCCTAGCTCATGGCAGCCGGGACACTTGAAGGTGACGTCCACAGCGAGGAGGTCTGGGTTGACCTCTGCCAAACCAAGACAGCATTGGCACACCACTCATGGGCAGAAGTCACAGCAGAACAAAACCTTACTGCCATCATGGCAGAGGTAACAATACTAATGGTGTCAGTATTCTGTGGCAACGCAAGACATGAAGAACTTACGTGGTTAGTTGGCCATTGAACCATCTGTTGGGGCGATAGTACACCGTTGTGCACGGGAGAAGGGGGGGCCATTGTCAGGGAACTTAACGACGAAATCAACTCCACAGATGCGCGCCTGGTTGTTCTACGGGACGTGCCTCTGGTTGCTCGGCTGGAATTAGCTCTGGGCGTTCTGGCAGCAATCGCGTGGGTCGGCTTGAGCCCCAGCTTAATGTGTGGAGTGGCACCCGACGTGGCTTTTTTCGTGTTCATTGATGTCCTGGCCATGTTACCTATTTAGACGATGCTCAGCGATGTGTTTAGCTATTAGGTCGTGATTGAATCAAACCTGTGTCGTGATCAAATCAAACCTTTGTCGTGATCAAATTAAACTTTTGTTGTGGTAAACAAGAACAAATTCTTACTGACTAAATTTGGACATAGTGGTGTTGGCCAACAGAGTGCTTGGACGTGTCGTTGCGCGCTGGCACTTTTGTCAGGCACCCCTCTACTCATCGATATTCATTGGCAGACATACATACTCGTTAAATTTGAGGAAAGTATGCAGTATACCGAAACCAGGAAGACTGTCTCCCAATGGCAACAGTTATTCAATAAATCTGCGAAGCGATTCACCCAGTCGGTGAGCTTCCATATGACAGTGTTACGAGCACTCTTTGATCGGAATTCTAGTTTACAGCTCTGTCAAAGGCGCATGCTATCAAAGCAGCGTTTGTAATGGCGGGTAGTGTTGTGAACCAAGACGCATCTCTGGGATATGTATACACCACGCCCGGCACAGAGGATGTGAGTTCATACATTGTACTCTTACAATAAGCTCATTGGTGTCCGGCAATGTGTAGTTTTTCATGGAGCATTGTCGTGCTGACACTGATGCAATCATCGGACACTTCAAAGCTCACATTTAGTAAGTATGACCCTTCAGCCCTGCTTCCCAATCTGATGTTTGTTTGGTGTCATCAGCAACCGGTCGTCTCTAGCATGTGTGACAGACACGTTCCACACAGACAAGTTGGACCAGAAAGGAAAAGCAAAGGATCACAATGATACGGAATGCGATATTCTTGACCTAACATCTGACAACGATGGCGTTGCCCCAGACAATGGGAGTGATGAACGAGAGGATCACAACTTGGTGAAGAAGCTCCTCAGCTCGATGATCGGTTTGCTATATTACTCCATGCGGTATGTGTCACTCTGACTGGAATTCAGAGAATCATGGTCAGTCGTGGGCCTCAGGAAAACTGTTTCCCTGGAAACAACTGCTGCAGAAATTGGGTCAGAATGCGCTTGTCTGTGTAAATTGGCCAGATGAAGTATTGTTCCCTGGCCAAGAGCGCTCATCTCATAGCAAGCCTAAAGGCATCTCGGACCTGACTATCCTGGAATGTACACAGATCATTGCAGCCATACGAGATAATGGACCGCATAAATTACATTTTAAGTTTGATCCGTACAGCAAATGTGAGTGGACGCAATGTTACTACTTGCTAGCAAGGCTAACCTATGACTAGCCGACCTCCTCGCATCAAAGAAGCCTGTCATTCTTGGCGCACTGCCTTTGCATGATTCAAAATCATCGAAAGGGAAGAGAATATTCTACAATGGCAAGACTGACTATGATGGCCCAGCGCGCCTTCCTAATCCAGCCAGGACATGAATTAAGAGGCAGGTAGGAGGTGGTGGAAAGGCTATTAATAGGACGGCTGAGGACGATGAACATTTGAGCTTATCCTCATCACCTGTCCCGAGGACACTACGTTCTACATTGCACATGGGAGCAGTCGGGGAAAGGGAGTCGTTAGTAAAAGGTGCACCAAAATCTACATATGGCCGCAAGAGAGTGGAAGTGGTGATTCCTACAATGGCGAGGAAGGTGGGGAAGCGACCTCCTAGTGTTATCACAGTCGGCGACTCCTCTGGGCCTGATGAAACAAATGTTGCGGATAAAGACAAGGGGGACTCAGGCGACCCCGGTGATCTCTTCTTTTCAGATGATGAGCTGGCCTCATCTACCCACAAACAGAAAGCGAAGTCTCCACAGTCCTCACGCCCTACAAAAAGGAAAGCATCCTTGCAGATAAGACTGGCAATGAAGAAAAGGAAAAGACTTCGGATTGTTTCGCCGCTCAGTTCTGACTCGTCGAGCGAAGAGAGGCTACCTAGAACTATCACAGCCAGAAACTCCTCTAGGCCAGATGAAGTAAATGTTGTGGACAGACGCAAGGTTTGTGGCAATGCCACTGAGCTTTTTGTTTCAGATGATGAGCAAGCCCCATCCACCCACAAATGCGAGAAAAAACCGCAAGGGTCCTCACACCCTATGAAACAACCAGCGTCATTGCTGGAAATGGACACCGCTCAGCCCTCCAGTCCCAAGGTCGTGAAAGGATCACCACAAACGAGACCAGCAATCAAGAAACCTAGACTTCGGTCCATTTCACCACTAAGCTCTGAATTGTCTAGCGAAGAAGAGGTTGAGACCCATCCTTCTGGAGACCAGCTGAATGTGACATCACCAAGGGTGTCTGTAGAACACCAACGGTCCTCGGGGGAGCTCCATGTCGAGCAACGTAAGCTGCCATTTACATGGGATGCATACTCAACAGCTCATGCATGAACCTCAGCAATGGGATTGCAAGCCACTCTGTCACCACCCCAGGGAGATCAACTATCCAGCATGCCTTTTCGTGGATCCTGTCATGACCAACATCCAAACCTCCCTTCACGAGAGCCTCCGTGCGATGAAGGTGAGTCACTACGAGTGTCAGCTTCGCATTCTGCTTAATCGAGCCTCCTTAGTAATGCAAACTCAGTGGTCTTTATCTCGGGTCCAAGAAAATCAATGATTACCAAGTGGGCCATACCAGGAGCCCCCTCAGCTTGAAGGTAAGACATCAAAAGATCTGAATACATTCCCCACACAATAGACTCCCTTTAGCAGCGCCGTCGCAAGTCACTCCACCACATATCCTTGGAGGCAAACCCATTGCAGGTGACCCATCACACGAGCCTGCCAGAAATCAATTACCAGTTGCACCACACCAAGAGCCTTGCTACACCGAAAGTTAGTCTGTACAAGTGCCAATATATATAATCTAATGGTCCCTCCTTAGCAATGCAGTCCCCACACAGTCTACCGCTACGGCCCCAGGAAGTTCCATTAACTACTATGCCTCGCCATGAATGCCATGAGAAACGTAGGTAACTGTCACTTGTGTATTATCGCTGGCCTAACATGTACCTGAGTGGCAGTGATGGAATGTGATTTGGCCGTGGGAGGTCAGAAGGGTCGAGGTGTACCCTCCCAAGTGCCTCGACATGACAAATGTGAGTCATTATGGATTTCAGTTACTGCTATGTCCAACAGGTGACACTTTGCAGTGGTGCACTTACAGCACATGCAAGAATCTGCCCAACATGATCAAGTACGCAGTGTACCATTAGAGGATGTTCATAGCATGAAACATAAGTCACTAGCACTTCCTAGTAGTCACTGATCTGACTCCTGTACTATAGCAATGGAGTGTGCAGCCGCTCCACATGAAACAGGTAGCAATCTGTGAGAAGGTGAACTCTCTTCGGGGACTAACTCCTTTATTCCATAGCATATGAGTCTTGGCGAGAACAGCCTGATGTCACGGTATCGCTGCCAGTGGTTGACCCCATGGAGAGTGGAAGGAGCCTCGAAAAAATGCCTAACGCTTCACCATGTATGTTGTCACGTCTGACAATTGCATCGTTGTAGACCAACCCCACTGCAGATCTACCTACCCAACAGTCTCACCCTCAGTCCGGGCGGCCAGGTCCACGGCCAGTGTGGGGAGTAGGACGAAACCATGACCCAGACGAAGCATTCAACCTATCTCGAAGGATATATCCTGATAGATCCATAGCTAAGTCCACGACCTCCCTTTCTACAGCCTCCAGGCTAGTAGCTGCTGAGGAGGGTTACGTTGGCGGCTCTTCTGGGGATGGAGAGATGGCGACAGACTCCCCTGCAGGTGAATGCCCTGGAGAGCCTAATCACGGTCAAACCCACCTGCCTCTGCCTCGCTATCACTACGATATGACTATGAGTAGAGACCAGGATCAACCCATGCACCTGAACTCTGACAGGATGTATCACGGCAATGATCAGTTTGGCTATGAAGGGATTCCCTACCCTCTCAGTATCAATTCTGGGTGGTATGACCCATCAGCCAGAGGGTCAGATGTCCACTATGGCCCTTATCACCCCCAGTACATCCTTCCACCTCCATTTGCCACACATCGTTACCCGGGGTACGCTAATAATCCTATAATACATCGGCAACCCCCCACGAGGGGACCTGCGCACTATACCAATGCGCCTCTCCCTTTCCACAGTGTGCATAATGCCGATTACACCAATCCCAGTGGTGGCCATGAGTTGCCTGCAGGGCCCTATCGACACACTGAGGTTTATGGCCCGAAGCAACCTGATGCTGCAGCATTCCCGGATACTCGAGGCAGCACCGAACACTCTATGGGAACCACCATCACCAGTCTCGGTGTCACACCAGATCCGTCTGATCTAGCTGGCAATATTCCAAGTACCAGTGATGTATGAACATGTACGTATGAGCATGTCTCTTTTTTCCTCTTTCTTGATCCATGCCCCAGGATAGTTGCATCAACGGTAGTTATGGCATGTTCACACCTACGTTCATGTCTCCAAGTTCCACGGCTGCTTGCGAGCTATAGGCACGTCCATTTTTTATATTACTTGTTACTTGTATACCCCAAGGAATTGCTTCAACAGCAGTTACTGTGTCCAGCCTGTTGCTTCATTTCTATGTATGGATGCCAGTCCCATTATGTGGCGCAAACTGTGTAGATACATTGGTGTTGAATGAAATGTTGTGGCCACTCTCTTTATGACATTCCCCCAAGCCTCTGGTGCAAGCGCAGAGGTCTAACACCAAAGGTCTCATTGCTAGATAAATCATGTTGGCAGATAACCTCGGAAAAGGGTCAGGTGGACCTCGTAAGAGGGTCTGGCATAACATTGAAAGTCTCATATAACATGTCGATTTGTGTTGGCGGATAACCTTGGAAGAGGCTCTGACGGACCTTGTATGATGGATTACGGAACACTCAAGTCAACCATAGCCTCGGGGGTATGTGCGGGCATGACCGCAAAAATCCACTACGAGGGTCGTCACAGAGGGTTACAAAACACACTAACCATATCGGGAATTGGGTGGGCATGATGCCAAGGGGGGGTATCTTTTAGACATATTTCATCCTACAATGAAACCCTATCTGAAGACCGTGGGAACCTCTTAGAACTGGTGCCAAGGGTGCACTCGAAGTACTCACACAGGCTTACATAAGCCACAACACATGCAAACACTAAGTAAAAAGACAAGAAAAGATAAAAGAAAACAAATCAGTAAGTAAAAACAATGAAATAAATGAAATATGCTGGTAGGGAGGATACTTTCCCTACAGCAGATGTGTGGTCTCATTATATATGACAGACGGGCCAACACAGGAGTTATGACATTCTACATGATATATCAGACAGGCCTGCCCGTGAGTTGTGCCATCATTCCTCATATGGTGGATGGGCCCATCCATCAGTTGTGCTGTCTTATTTAATATCCTAGACAGGCCAGTCCATCAGATATAGCATCCTACATTAGAAGCAGAACAGGCCCATCCATGGGTTGCACCATCCCATCTGATATCACAGCTGGGCCCATCTATCAGGTGTGTGGCCTCATTATATGTGACAGATGGGCCCATCCATCAGCTGTGCAATCTTACTTTATATCATGGAGAGGCCTGTCCATATGTTGTGTTAACCCCCTCTCTCAGGCCCACTCATATGTGGTGGCATTCCTCTCACATCCCCATTTAGGGCCCACTCATATGTTACTGTAACTCTAGGCACTCAGGCCCGCTTATGTGTCATGTCATAATTATTTTGACAGGCCTGCCATGGGCTCTCCATGAGTGTTGGCATGGTGGCACACTGGCTACCCATGAGTTGTGACTAAGTGTGACTACTATATGTGATTCTGCTCAGATCAAAATATTGAAATTTCCCATGTGAGAGCTCTGCTGCACATCTGTGTGATGGCATGAAAACTTCGGATGTGCGAAGTGCCATTCTCCGGCTTCCCATACTGTCTGCTTGCTACAGCGTTTTGTCCGACGCTTCCAGCTACTCCCCACCAACTTTTTCACTCGCGGCAGGCGGCCATTCTTCACTTCCTACACAATGCATCATAGTTTCCATTCACCCCATGTTATGTCCCCAGGAAGGATCTTGTCTTCGTTTCCTACGGTCTCCCTTCCCGTTTGCCATTTTCCCTTCCACACCCGTTTCCCCAAGGAAGCGACATTGATGTTTTCTCTTTTTTTCCTCTTCCCTTTTTCAGCTTGGTAAACACAAGATATGGCACCCTCGACCATCAGCATTCCTACCAACGGCTCGGTTGCTCCTGTTGAGGAACCGGCCTGGAACGGAAGTGGACGCTCACCGGGACGTGACCGTGGGGAACCTCCTCGTCGCTCCAGCAGGAGCACGAGCCCGGGACGGGACGATAGGGGGTTGGTTGAGTGTTAATTCAGTGTCAATTACAGTGACTTACACAGTCTGACACACAGCCACGGCGATGGGGGCCTCAACCCCGGCAACAACCTCCATATCTCTGGGTTAAGTCACCGAGTTGATACTCGCGATTTGGAGCAGGCTTTTGCCAAAATTGGTCGTGTACGTTTTCGTTGTGGGGAGGCAGTCAAGGGAGTCCTTACTCATGGTTGGTTGGATAGGTGAAGAAGGCGTCCGTCATGTACGATCCCCATACTCGTGAATCTCGTGGATTCGGGTTCGTCACCATGGAGACAGTTGAAGAGGCAGATGCTGCTATTACTGCTCTGAATGCGACAGATTTGATGGGCAAAGTCATGACAGTCGAGAGGGTGCGTCGTGACCAGTGGCCTATACCAAGTGGCCGTGCTGACGATATGGTCATATGTTAGTCTCGCAGAGGTCGGGCGCGTACCCCTACTCCTGGGCGCTACTATGGACCACCGAAGCACTACTCATGTAAATCTTTTTTATGGCATGGTGAACGACATTGACCCCTATTTACAGACGAGCGTCCGTATGATCCTCGGCCCTATGACAGCCGCTACTCTCGTGACCCTGCTGATGATCGTCGTCGTGGGGGCCGTTACGACGACTCCAGAGGCGCCCGTGACTACGAACGAGGATACCGTGAGGACCGAGGACACCGTGACTATGAGCGCGGTGGCCGCTACGAGGATAGGAGGTACTGATCCGCCACGACTGGCCTCGCACGAATGGTAGCTCAAAGAGAATATTTCGTCTGGCAATTTCGTGTATGTATTTCTTGTCTTTAGGTCATATGAAGACATCTGGTTTTTTTATTTACTTGAGCTGTTGCCGATGCCATGCTTTGTGATACATGATTCCCGTCCTCTCTTTCGCATAAGCTCCAATGCCTCCGAAATTTTCTGCACTTCCACCCATTCATTCCCGATGTCAGCGGCTTGCGCACAGACCGGCTCCACTTGTTCAACGAATCTAATCCGAAGTGCGAGCCAATTCATTGCTTTCACGTTCCTTACGAACTCTTCAACGTTCTCCTTCTCCCCTTCGGCATAGATCAGTCCCGGATAGCCTACCTTCGCAAATCCGGTGATGTGGAGTTCCGAGGACCACCCCTTCATAAGCTTGCGCTTTGTTGCGGAAACGAGATGATGTGAGGTAAGGAATGCATGGAATTTCTCTGGGTGATGAGTATGAGTCTCGGAGGGCGGACCGGGGGACGTTAGCGGGCGCAAACTATCGTTGTGCTCGTGAAGTCTTGGCAGCAAGTGTAAGGAGAGTAGCTCGTAAATGGGAAATCTACATATTGGAACGCACAGGGAATTTCACCATCACAATTCCACAGCATTTCGTACAAATAGTATATGTACTCACTCACTGTCCTGCACCTCTGCTACGCTCTGCGAAATTATTGATTGCCAATGCTCCTGCCGATCATGAGAAACGTTCTCCCCCCTTACGAACACGTCGGAGCGCTGTATTGGTCCTTCCGAAACCTGGACCTCAAACCAAACAGGTGAGCCGGGAAGTTTGACCGAGAACGTTGCGGTACACAGGGATGTGTCGTTGGCAGGCAGTTCAATTTTACCGTCTACGCCGCTGTCGAGGGCATCAAGTAGGGAAGACCAAATGGACGCATCTTCAGACGGAAGAATGAATGAGAAGACTTCTCCAGGCATGAGGGAACAGCGAATGAGCTGAAGTTCTCGAAGCTGGTGGTCCAAATTGTGCATCTGCACGTTAGGTTAGGTGCTGAGAGATCTGGCTATGTTGGAGAATGGAAGGCCTACTTCAATAAGAATGCTTCCAACGGTATGGATGTGGTTATTTACCACGGCTAGTAAGAACCATAACTTCAAGGCTCAGTCAACTCACCAACGCTGGTTCAACTTGCCAGCTCGCG
Organism: Pisolithus marmoratus; assembly: GCA_024613145.1. Classification (NCBI taxonomy): domain Eukaryota; kingdom Fungi; phylum Basidiomycota; class Agaricomycetes; order Boletales; family Pisolithaceae; genus Pisolithus; species Pisolithus marmoratus. The sequence continues at coordinate 20,418 of JANFAE010000649.1, read as the reverse complement.
CCTCATGGCATACTATTCTAATGGCTGGACACAACAGTGAGTAACTGATGACCTTTTCTACCTTTCTACATACTCTGGCCACATCCGAGAGTCGCACTCATGTCGGTCCGGATTTCATTTCAGTGGAGCCCTTCCTGACTCTCACTCACTAGAATGCTAGCGCCGTCCCTGGTGAAATTTTACATGTCGTCATTAAATACCATTATTCACGGAAGAGTCGTCACTTGTCTTACTGTTACGCGTTCAGGTTTACACCTAAGCACGTGCGTACTTTGATCGTTTGCAGGGGCCCTTACTCATACAAGCAGTGTGATGACTGGTCTCAGGGCCTTAGCCAATGTTGAATTGGTAAGAACAAACTGGTCAAGCGCTTGCTGTTTAAGATATGTTTAGGCTAAAGCCCTTACCACGGAGGCAAATGCTTCAGTGGTCCGATGTGCCGAATGGCAAACGGGCCGTTGTCGGAACAACCAACCAGTTATCTGGTAGGTACAGCAAGGACTGTTCCTATCTAGCTTCACCTGATTGTGCTCACCTTCAGTGGATTCCACTGTGCCTTGTGAAGTTGATATGTAGAGACTATTATTGTTGGATGACCCTGGTCACTGGGGTACAGCAAGTTTTTTCTTGGAACCTATCCTAACGTTATGCGGTTTTTTTTTTCCCAGGGCCTGCGCCGCTCTCCATACTCAATACCACCCTTGCAATGTTCCTGGGAAAGTGGACATGTAAGATAACCAGTGAATAATCCAATAATTTCCGGATGGTCTTGATTTCTGTCGTTTGATGTGACTGGGCGGCTAGCCAATGCGAACGGGGCGGAAAACTCACTATTAACTCATTCCCGAAGGCTTGATTCGTAGGGCTCGTCAGTTGCACTTGGCTCCTTGCTTTTGGAGTTTCAGGCCTACTAAAGGAAATGTACAGTCAGAACCAACCAGAGTCCCGGAGGCCACGGCGTATGTGCTGCGCATCAAGATGTGGCTCGACTGCAGATGTGACCAGACTCGTGCAGGTCAAGCTAGCCCGTTTTCTCTGGGCGGCACCCACCAGGTCAAGGATGGACACTGGCGCTCCCTGGAGTTAGTCCCCCTTAGAAACTTCCAAACCAGCTGTGGCCAACTCGGCTATTCAGGATGTTTATGTTACTGTGTATGTTTCTTTAGTAGGTGTGTTCCATGCAAATTGACGAAAACTTGAACCGCAGTAACTACACCGGGCAGGGCGTATTACCGATCAATCCGTTTCTTCCGTCCCTCAAACAGCAGAATACATTCTTGACAATAATCATCTCCGACCTGGTGCATGTCATAGGAGAGTCGGTGTCGGCAACTATGGCCACTTGCGTCGCTCTTTGTTCCAAGCTGATGCCGGAGTTTGATCGGTGTGCTTGACACGTCCCATACGCTATTACCCGGTGGTAGGTTTCTCCGAGAACCGCTCCGCAGCTCATGCGATCGAGAAATCGGAGTTACTTGGGGTTACTACCGCGGCGCACGGGATGGCAGCTCGCGGTCATGTCACATTTTCCTGTGGAGTACCAGCCCCATTAGCGGGCATTTGATCCTCCGTGAAAGCCACTTGCTCAGCGATGTGAGGCGACTAAGATTTACTGTTGTCTTACGAAATATTGCTCCGCGGTGTCTCTGCGGAGCCTGTATGACAAACTAGGAGATAGGTGCGCTGCCTCAGGCTCGCCCGTTTTCCAACGGGGATTGCAGTTCACATTTCACTACAGCGTCTTAATCTCCGCCTTCTGAGTTCGATGTACCCGTCATCCCTTATCGCGGTTGGGAAATTCCTCTTGTTGCTGATAATGAGGGAGGCTTGGTACATTCTTTGGGAATGTGTGATGTAAAGTGTTGAGGGGGATATTCAGACGTGTGTCGCTTGAGACACAATGCGGGAGTCTAAGGCATAGAAAGGCCGTGCAATTCTTTCACCCCAATGTTGAGTTTGGGGCTTGAACACCATATACAATCAATTCTCTTTATCTTTGTTTTCACACACTCTAAGGAGTATTCAAAAGCAAAAATGACATGTGTTATTATGGTTCAAATTACCATGCTCTCACAAGACTTTATTCTGAGAAGATTTATAAATTTTATCACCAGTCTATATTAATTGGGAGAAACATTAAGATATCTATCCAAGACAACTGAAAATTATATATCGCATGAATGTCACAAGATTACTGGCAATAATATCTTCCCTATAAAAGGTCAAATACTCTTTAGAGCATGTGAAAACATTGACAGGGCCACTGTGTTACTAAAATGTGTTTGGGTCATGTGTCAGTGTATGGCATAGAAGACCATTGCTGTGCTTTTGTCTGTTTCTATTATGGTGAAGGTAGCTGCGTGGTCGCACTAATAACCGAAGAACTGTACAGCCACCATAGAGTCTATGCCGCAGTGTGACGTGAGGGTGCTGCTGTAAGCGACGTACAACTCATTATTTACTACATCTTTTAGCACAAATATATTTTTTGTATGAATCTGCCTATCCTAATACACAATTCCATACATTATAGAAGTGCAGAAAATAGTGCATTTAGATCAGTACTTCCTCCAGAAAGTTGGTGTGACACCGTAGACCTGTGACCCCACAGAGCTGACTGTGCCATCAGTTGTGTAGTTGAATGACTGCTTCTGTTAACCGTACATTAAAATTCTCCTGACAGCAAGTATTATTCATGAGGGTCCCAAATATTCCCAATGTTAACCTGGAACATTTTGGTCATTCCCAGATTTCGGATCCATGAACATTGCCCAGACAACGGATACTATAATGAAGAATGAGCCGTTCCGGCACGGCATACATTGCGGGAAGCGTTTTACGCATTTACAATTGAAGTCTTGGAATTATGTAATCCCGGACGTGACCGTAAGCACTTTTGAGGACCAATCATTTGACGAGGACAATGCTATAACCTCTTCCATAATTCCCTACATCGCATACCAGTTGACCAATGGCCGTAGTACAGAAGTTCGGGTGGCAGGCGTCTTACTTTTTATGGACTGGTGATAATACATCTCAGAAGATCTGAGGCCCATTCCTGGCTCCCATCGGGGAAAGTCCTAAATTCGGCCGTGCAAGTGCAGCCTGCCCGGGAGACTCTTAAAAGACAGAGGTGGCGACTCATCCCGTGCCCCCGTTTTTATCCCACATGTCGGACCCCCAGGTAGGCGAAATTTACGACAACGTTACATCACTTTCCATGTCACCAGATGGCAAACTAGTTGCCTTTGGAGCTGTCGACGGCACCCTCACACTTTGGGACATCGGCCGTCGTCGACATATCTGCGCACCTATAATGGCACACCAGAGCATAATCAACTCTGTATGCTACTCTGCTGACGGCCTTCTAATCGCCAGTGCGTCGGATGACCAAACAATTGGGCTCTGGGATGCTGCCACTGGACAATCCCTACGGAACGCCTTTACCAGTCATGAAGATGGCGTTCTCATTGTAGGTTTTATGGCCGACGCTAGAACCGTTGTCAGTCTGTCGAGGGATAGAGTCGTCCTTGTCTGGAAAGCAATGACTGGCGCAAGCTCGCAGAAATTCCGAATTTCTCTGGATGCCCGCTCTCTGGCTACGCTGTCTAATGACGGCGAAAAGCTCCTCGCAGCTCACAGGAGGGGCATAACAGTTTGGAACACAATCACCATGGAGTCCATCAAGACCATTACTCTTGGAGGTCCCATGGTCCTGTGCATGGGGCTCTCGCCGGACACCACAAAGGTGGCATTTGGAATGGCTGACAATAGCATCCACTTATGGGACCTAGAAAAAGGTGAAGTGGATTCCCCCCACTTGGAGGGTGGAAAGGAGCTGCCTTTGTATGTCGCATGGTCTCCTGACAGCAGGACTGTATCATCGGTGGCGCAGGACGCCACCTTACGGGTTTGGAGCGTGGAGAGTCGACAATGCATGCCAGAGAGCCACCGCACGATGGGGCCAATTACATATTCGCCTAGTAGCAATTTCATTGTCTGCCCTGGTGATGATGGCTTCCCTGACATTTGGGATGTTCCTCAGGTATGTGCTGATGAAAATATGTGGTCACTGTTTCCTCACTTTGCCATGGAGATGCCACGTCACTCTCCGATATTCTCCCTGGATGTACGCTTTTGAAATCCACCGTTGCGTGTCGCTTTCCCGGCTAAAATTTACTAGTCGCCAGCAACCACTGCACCCATGCATCGCACGGCCAGAGCTGCGGAATCCGATCCCTTTTGGGGTATATCTGATGATGTACGTCCGGCTCATCAGTAAATCAGATGCTAGTCGTATTAATTGTACTAGATTCCAGCCACAAATACTCAGCGTGTACGACGTCCGGGGAGGCCGGAAGATCTCCCTGGCCGGTACACTCCATCCAACACTAGAGGCTTCTTCTCCAGAACCCTACACAAGCTCTCCATCCGGGGAAAAAAATCTGATGCAATAGCTACTGCGAAGTACAAAAATGCACGTCTTGGTTGTTGTTGTAACATTTACGTTTTCCTCATTTCCAATAGCCAGTGGTTGTCGCTACTGGGACAAGCAGGGAGATGCCCCAACGGAGACACGTAGCAGTTACGCAATATCCTAGAACCCCGGACATTACAGACGGTGTAAGCGACGAGTCAGAAACTCCGTCTCGCCGTCCGTCCCTCGAATCCAATGTTCCGGGCTGTTCGCTGTGCCGTATGAGTGGGTTCTTTTTCATTGTTGCTGTCGAAGTGAAATTACCACGTGCGAATCTTCCAGGATGATGGTTACATGGTGAGATATCTCCGTTAGGCGGTGCAGCAATTTCTTGGTCAAGTCGTGATAAATCAGTGCAGCTGCATGCTATCTTTCCCCAATGTTAGCATTTCGTTTTCCCTTCCTCACTCAATCAAGTTTTTCCAGGGCCTCGGTTCTTAAATGATCACACCGTCATCAATGCATGGTGTTTCCTAGATGGGGACTAGTTCCGTAGGCTGCTGGAGGTTCAAGTTGGTCGGTGTTGTGCTACTGGAGTAACGACGTGGAAGCTCTGTTGTAGGTAGTTTGGGGGTCTTCAATCGCTTTATACAGTTCGTGCGTTGTCGACGTGCTGCCTCCTCCGCTATTGAAGGTTCTATCATAGGCGATATACTCACCGAGTCAGATGCGAAGAAGGCTCACTTGTGGGTGAGTTTCGCGTGCGAGCATTCCCATTTGTGTCTGATGCCATGCATGCACCGAAAGTGTTCTTCGGTAAAAAAACTACATGCATGCAAGGGAAACCTGCTACTGAGTAGTATCTGACGTGCTCGTTGCACACTCACACGACAGGCTCGAATTCTTCAGGGTCAGTCTCCTTGGGGAATCGTTGGAGGTAACCAATTACTAATAATCAACCATGGAGTCGCACTTGTGCGTGTTTAGCTTTCAGCGCTGAGGTTAGTCCAACACGGGATCAGCACATGCTCTTGGTTCGACACGGCTAGCATAGTTCAGCTTCGGCCGTACGTTGGTTTGGAGTGTTGCCGCGCAATTGACTGTTCAAATCCGAATTCAAGTCCTGACGGCTTTACGTCCCTTAGGGTCTGTACGTAGGTGCTATACTGCAGACTAGGCCACCCCCCGTGGCCTTACAGGTGTGTGAATGCAGTGCTGTTGGATGCTCCCTCAGCTGCGGTCTAAGGGGCTGTACTGGTACCAAGCCATCTCCGTTGAACTAGTCTCGGTCTATTAACTCGTATCCGCTGCGCAGTTTGTTGTAAGACCCAGACAGCAATAAATATGTGTCCTTGCCACTCGTCTGTTCGGGTAGGGGGCAACCTCATGCTGTGGAGCATAGATAACTTGGTAGCAGTACGTGTACTGTGGCGTGCATCTCCGCCCTCTCTTGGCCTAAATTAATTACGCAGGTCGTTACAGACGCTGATTCCGACCAGGACATGAGCCCACCTACCCTTTGCGAACATCGGACATTGCGAAAAAATCGGGCACATGCAACAACTTCACGATATTACTCCAGGACCACTTGCGAAACACAGCACTGCTCGGTGATGAGATATCGCCACTGTACATTACGTGCATCACGCCTACATACATACACGCCTTTCTAGATCATATATATACTGTCGCAGCCTTAAGCCACATTTTGTCTGAGGAAAGCTTCCCCTGTGTGTTCTGAGAGTTTGCATTCCGGAGTATATACGAATGTTCCCCGAAACAAGGACGCTTACGCAGAAACGGCGGCGACAACGGTTGCCCGAGCATCATCCTCCCGCTCTCTAGCCACGACCTCGCGGTGTTGGCGCAACAACCGGTCCAACGCCTCCTTTTGGCCGACGGCGAGTTCACCACTTTGGATGCCGGAATGGTATACACGCAAGAGCGAATCAACGTCATCCATCGACTGCGTGCGAACGTCAGCAAGTTCCTTAATCTTGGCTGTGGCGTCCTTGATCTGGCGTAGTGTATCAAAGTGTTAAATGAGGTTGTGCTTGGCAGGAACAAGGCACGCACTTCTTCGTCAGTTAGCTCGAGACCAAGCTGCTCGACACGAGACTTGACAGCATTCCATCCCGTCAGCCGGTGTCTGAGCCGTAACACATTAGCCTATAGACGTTATTAAGGATTGTCCCAATACGACTTACCCAATTGAGACGTAACGCGTAAGGCCGAAGTCTTCGGGTTTGAGAATCTCGTACGTGCTGGGGTTGTTAAGAATGGCCTTGGCGTGAATACCTGCCTTATGAGTGAAGGCGCAGTAACCCCTTGGGATGACAGTCTGATTGAACCTTGTCCTCATATACCAGCTGAAATGGAAAGACGCACGTAATGGGGTTCATGAAGGGTACATTGACTTCGACTGCTTCAGCTACAAGGTTCTCGATCTCGCGAAGCATGGCGAGGTTGTACTTGGACTTGACGTATTCGGGATTGGCGGCGTACAGGCAAGCAACAAGGCCGCCCATAGGGGTGATTCCGACACGCTCACCGATACCAAGCACGGCTGTTGAAAGCAGGGGGTTCGTCAGACACACATTGGGAGCTATGCAAAAATGCCACTGACACGTGTCGATGTGTGTTGCACCTGCCTCTAGAGCACAGTAGGCGTTCGCAATAGCTATCACAATATCAGCGCCACGCCCTAGCAACCACGTGGGAGCTCACCCATGCCAGTGTCGTTGTGCAAGTGAATTTCGATGTCACAACCAACGACGCCTCTCAGAGTTCGGACGAGGTCATATACTTGTCTCGGATTGGCGCACCCGACGGTGTCCGCAATACCAACCCGGTTGACACCGATCTTGTCTACAGTTTGGTATATCGAAAGGAGATCTACGAGGTCTGACCGGAAGGAATCTTCGGTCGAGAACCGGACCTCGATTCCCTTGGACTTGACGAACTGGATAACTTCTATAGCGGACTTCGTGATATAGGACATATCTTTTCCATGGGAGAACTCGCGGAGATAGGATGATGTACCTATGACGACATCCACACCATCGACGCCTACAAACATTGAATATCAACATGAAGTCGTCTGAGTTGGATTCACTGAAGTAAGCCTACCGGTCTCGACAGCTATGCGAGCGTCGTCCATGTGACACCGGATATGTGTCAGAATCTTGGACTTCAAGCCCAGCTTACATATGGCCTCGCAATCCAGGCGAGATTGCTCCGATGCGGCGGGAGAGGTGAGTTCGATGTACTCGACACCGAAAGCATCAAGGGCTTTAGCGATGGCGATCTTGGTCTTTGTGTCAAAGAAGGCATTTGCGAATTGCTCGCCCTCTAACCGGAGAAGACCACATGGAATGACCAAAATAGCGAAGAAAACAGATAATCAGTAAAACGTGCAAACGGCAACCAGCGGTCGGAGAGAACGTGATAGGCAGACCTTACCTCTGAGCGTGCTTTCGATGATCTTGAAGTTTGACACGTTGTTGAGGAAATCAGATGCCCTTGGGGCATATGGGTTATGCTTAAGGTGGCCGGTAGCACCATTGACACCGTTGACACCGTTAGAAGTGGCAGGAGAACCAGTCATGTCGATTGCAATCAAAGTTAGGAGCGGGTGAGAATGGACACAATATTGGCGAAGTTTTTTTCGAGTTGAACCGTAACAATCCGGGGATGGGTTGATGGGGTCTTTGGTGGGATCGAGTCAGACAAAATTTTATCGAGTTGTGGTGCCTGGAATGGTGCCACTCGCTCGGCCCGATCGGACTGGACGTAATCAATTCTCCACACTTCACTTGGTGTATCGTTCGCGACATCGGCCAATCCTGTTTGAGTCAGTCGCGTCATCTCTCTCGCGGAACTTCAGTATGATCTCTCTGCACAGCTACGACTCGTTAGCTCGCGACACGTCCAAGATCCACCCCCATTCCGCCATTCAACCCCTTCGATCCGAGCACTCCATTTGATCAGATGGGTCCCCGTCCGTATTCACACTGGCAGGCCAATATCTCCATCCCTCAACTGAGTCTGGTACCGCCCTTTACCGATGCTCAAAATGACCCCGTTTCATGGTGTTTAGATTGCGTTTGCCTTTCCTCTCTGCACGAATATCTACGATTTAGGTGAAGTCATTGCAAGTGGTGGTTTTCGTCGTGACATGGGCACTGGCGGCCGCTCAGACACTATTCAGACTGATTACAGTCACGACAATATTGATCCTATCTATCAGAATATGTATGTTATAGGACATGACACATCAGTGGTGGCATGGCCAGGTGTCGGCGTATGGTAAAGAAGTGTGCCTTCATTCTGCAGAAATACCGTAAGCACAGCAAAACCAACGACACGTGGCTGCCTGTTGTGCTAACAACAGACCTCAATCGGATGCTTGTGACCGTGTTTCAAAACTTTGCTAACGATAATCATAGGTCGGCTTTCACAGGCCCCACTTTCCAGTTACCCTCCCGAGATGTTGGATCCACCAAACATGACACAAATAAATATGATAATGAAGAACTTATGAACGGGTTGATATTGATAGAGGGAAGTGAACCTTGAAATTAATCCTAGATGCGTGTCGCGACAAATATGATGCGGTCAGTATAGCTCCTTTCACCTGCCCAATAATTCATTGCATTGCAGGCCGGTTCCGTGGTGACATGGTCAGGTGTCGGCGTACGGCAAAGAAGCCTATTGCTCGCCTTCGTTCTGCGGAAATACTGCAAGCACAACAAAAAAAACGATATCTGGCTGTCTGCTGTGATAACACAGACCTGACTTGAACGTTCGTAATGGTGTTACAAAATTTTGCCAACACCCCTAAAAATGCTAGTTTATTCCCGAAATTTGCAGTGGAGATACCGTAAGTATGTAGTAACAATGATCACAAGACATCACCCTCACAATTTTCGAAGTTAAGCTGGCCAGGATCCATCGAACGTTGCACAGAATAATAATGAAGAATGAACGGTCCGGCGTAGATTGAGGGAAGTAATTGCACTTTCTAGGATTCACAAAATCTTGGAATGTATCCCAGATACATGGCCTACGTCCGGGGAATACTGTGGTGCGGAGTCTCGGACACGCCAGCTTCTTTCGGCATCTCAACCATTCATTGCATTTCAGTAAAGGTTGCGAGTTAATCAATGCACAATTTCCGATGCAAGCGTCTTACATTCTATGGATTGGCGACACTACGTCATCAGTTGGCTCCGAGTCTTGGGTCTGCGCCCACGCCAACATTCTCGGTTGCTTTGGGAGGGCTCATGGACGCGGCCCTGTCACGGCCTCCCTGAACTATTCCCTTTAAGACACAGGTGCCAATATCTGGCAACCCATCCTTCCCCCCCGTTCTCATCCCACCATGGCAGATCCCCAGGTTGACGACGTTTATGACAATGTCACGTCGCTGTCTATATCACCAGATGGAAATCAAGTTGTCTTTGGGACTATCAACGGCGCTCTTACACTTTGGGACACCTATCGTTGCCAACATATCTGTGCACCGATAATGGCACACCAGAGCGTCATCAACTCGGTATGCTACTCGGTTGACGGCCGCTTAATTGCCAGTGCGTCAGATGACCAGACAATTGCACTCTGGGATGCATCTACTGGACAGTCCGTACGGGATACGTTTACCAGTCATGAAGATGGCGTTCTCGTCGTGGGTTTTATGGCAGACGCTAGAACCGTTGTCAGTTTGTCGAGGGGTAGGATCGTCTTTGTCTGGCAAGCAACAACGGGTGAAGTCGAGAAGCAATTCCGCATTTCCCTGGATGCCCGCTCTTTGGCTGCACTGTCTCAGGACAGCGAGAAGCTGCTTGCAGCTCACAGGAGGGGAATAACAGTTTGGAACACAGTCACCATGGAGCGCACCATGACCGTTACTCTCGGTGGTCCCATGGTCCTGTGCATGGGGCTCTCGCCGGACACCACAAAGGTGGCACTCGGAATGGCTGACAATAGCATCTCCCTATGGGACCTGGAACGAGGTGAAGTGGATTCACCCCACTTGGAGGGTGGAAAGGAGCTGCCTTTGTATGTTACATGGTCTCCTGACGGTAGGACTGTATCATCGGTGGCACAGGACGCCACCTTACGAGTTTGGAGCGTGGACAGTCGACAACTCATGCCAGAGAGCCACCGCACGATGGGGCCAATGACATATTCGCCTAGTAGCAATTTCATTGTCTGCCCAGGTGACGACGGTTCCCCCGACACATGGGATGTTCCTCAGGTATGTGTCGATGAAAATATATTGTTGCTGTTTCCTCACTTCACCCTGGAGGCGCCATACGACTCAACATTTATAGTAAATGTAAGTTGCCACACCTTCGTATGCTGCCCTCTCCGCTAAGTTTTGAGTAGATGCCAGCAACCGCTGCATCCACGCACCACACAGCGGGAGCCACCGAATCTGATGTTTTTCGGAGTTTATCTGGTGATCCACAAGTATGTACAGCTTATCAATAAATCAGACATTACTCGTACTAATTGATACAAGGCTCCGGTTATGAGTACTCATCACGCACAAAATCTAAGGAAACCGGACAGTCCCCCAGTCCTTAACACATCATCCAAGACTAAAGGCTTCTTTTTCCGAATCCTACAAAGGCTCTCCGCCCGGGGAAGAGAATCGGGTGCAATACCTACGACGGAATGTGGGATTGTACGTCTTGGTGGTCGTTGTAACATCTGTGTTATCCTCATTTCCGACAGCCGGCCAACTTGGCTCCTGAGACACGCAGGGGGATGCCCCGATCGAGACGCACAACGGCCACGCAGCACCCTAGACCCCCGGACATTATAGATGGTGTAAGCGACGAGTCAGAGGTTTCTGTCGTTCCGGGCTGTTCGCTGTGCCGTAGGGGTAAGTTTCTTTTCTTCTTTTTTGTTGTCCAAGTGAAATTGACACATGCGAATCTACCAGGATGACAGTCGCAGCCTCGGCTCTTGTATATGTAGCCACTGACTTTACTTCCCTTGTTAGATCTTGTCATGTCAGCTATCGTCACAACCAGTTTTCACTGAGTCTCACACGCAGATATGCTGACATCGCAAGCAAGTACCGCCAGGGATAAAACAACCTCCGCATCGTGTTGGTACTGAGGTTCTACTCCGAACGATGCTGTAACGCGCAGGAGGCTGCAATCTATGTATATGGCCCTGTATAACTAAGGGTGCACGGGCATGCAGAAACGATTGTCTTCTGCGGAATTTTCGGCCTGCCCATTAGGGGCCAACGTTTGCCCGTAGAGCGTAAGCGATCTGAACCGGTTCAAATTTCCTTCGAGGGTGACATTGTTGGGCGGTCAAGGTGCTAGTGGGATTCCACTGTTTCGAGGCAGCGGTCGGAGTTTTGGCTTTGGGACTAACAGATCCAGAACCTATTCTTCACCCTATGACGTTCTAGGACTGAACATGAAGCATAGCGAGTGTAGCGTGGATATGGATACAGATTCTACTACTACAACAAGCTCACGCGAAAATATACTGGACGAAGAGGGTAAATGGGAGCGAACCTACTGATCGTGCGGGGTACTAATGAGAAACGTTAGGGCACGGAGCCATGGGAATTATCCAAAGAAAGAGCATCCTTTAACCTCACCTTCGCTGGTTGTGACCGTGCTTTCACCGTCATCTGGAATCAGGACATCTTCACCAGGAGGGTTCGTCGGTCGACTTTGGGTCCTGGTTGAGGTCATCACTATTTGCTACGCAACACGTAACCGAAATTAACACTGATGCCTGCAGCTGTGAGAGATGATGATGAGATATTTGCCTCTGCACACTGCGCAAACATATTCCAAACGTGCCTGAGGTAGCCGCTTCCTACTTGGAAGCAGAGGTTACCGAATTCTCCTGAGTGCAGGACTAACTATTGGCAAATCAGCACTGTTTCGTTGCTTCTGAGATGGAGGTCACTTATAGTCGCATTGTCCAGTCACATCATCCAACGTGGTTTCTGTGCACAGTTACAGCTCGCCAGCTCGCGACTCGGTGTCCGTCTTTAACGTCCGCGTCTCACCTCCACCCCCATCCGCCATTCAACACTTTCGGTCCGAGCACTCCATTTGATGGTTTCCTGTCCGTATTCACAGACCGATATCTCCTGGGTAAGCCCATCCACCAACTGAGTCTAGTACCACCCTTTATTGATGCTCAGAATGACCCCGTTCCATGGCGTTTAGATTGCGTTGGCCCTTCCTCTCGGCACCAATATCTACGGTTTGGGTGAAGTCATTGCAAGTGGTAGGGTTTTCGTCGTGACATGGGCATGGGTAGTGGTTCAGACACTATTTGGACCTATTGCAATCACGAAAATACTGATCCTATCGATAAGAATATGTATGTTATAGGACATGGGACATCGGTGGTGACATGGCCAGGTATCGGCATACGGTAAAGAAGGTTACTGCTGCACCTTCAAAATACCGTAAGCACAGCAAAACGAACGACGCGTGGCTGCCTGTTGTGCTGACACAGACCCGACTCGAATACTTGTGATTGTGGTTCAAATTTATGCCAACAATAATTATAGGACGGCTCTCACCGGCCCCAATTTCCAAAGTTACCCTGGAACGTGCTGGCCACTCTGAGACGTTGAATCCATCAAACATTACACAAACAAGGGTAGATGCATGGCCTACGTTCGGGGGACAAACATATTGTGGGCCAGTGTGGCATCTTTCCATATTTCAATTGCAGGACGATTCGACCAAGTTGCAGGTTGATCAGTGTACGATGATTTCCGATGCAGGCACCCTGCATCCTACAGACTAGCAGCACCGCATTTACCAACTGTCTCCAAATCTCGAGTCTATGCCGTGATGTTCTCGCCTACCTTCGGAAAACTCATGGTCAACCCGAGGATATTGAGAATTCTGGCTATACCTGCTACAGCCTGCCCGGAAGTGTCTCTTTAAGGCACGGGTGTTTATTGAGGGTTTCTGCGGAGACTCACAAAAGGACCCGTGCGCGCACTATGTTTGCAGGCGCATCATGCACTGAGCGGATCGCATTTCCATCAGCGGCACCGAACTCGACTGAGAAACCCCGCTACAACAGTCGTGAAGGAATTCTAGTTTGATGACAACAATCCGGTAATCTGTCTTCTCGCCTCAATTATCTGTCATCTCTTATGACAGTTGGGCAATTACTGTTAGTGCTGGTAGGAGACACATGGCACATTCTTAGGGAATGTATGATACGAGGTGCTGAGGGGTACATTCAGTGTCATCTGAAACGAAGACATGGTAGGCCAAGCAACTTTGGGGTTTCGTGTCGTGATACATGGTTTGTCAGTTTATCATTTGAACCCGGAAATCACCATAACCAAGTATTAGGTCAGTTTATTCTAGAAATTTTGCTGGCGGTGAGGTGGGTGACTGCAAACATTTGAATCAGTTTTGTGCCACAATGGCCGGGAAACGGCCATGGGGATTCAATGGGTGGGAGATGCATGATGTCACTCATCACCTGTTCTGCTACCAGATGGTCCTTGTGTAACCAACGTCATCTTCAGGAATGGCTGGCACTGGTGATTGTGAAAGAGGTGAGAGCACAAACTGATAGTAATCGGTGGGCTGCCTACACATGGATGCAACCGAAGTGTAATCACCATGCTTCATGGCAGTTTCCAAAACTCCCTGCAGACCAGGGTTGCGCGTGAGGAATGTCTCACTATCAGCAAACGAAGTTGCCCTCAGCCGCATCTCAGGTGGGGCATAGATCGTAATCATCGACACCACCTCAGCTAGCAGCTCGCCAGGCTCAAGTTCTTCAGCAGTTCGAAGCGTCACCCATCGATTTATTTCGGTATTTGCAATGTCCCACTGCTCTTCGAGTGGGCTTTTGATGCGGACATGCTTGCCACGGTCTGGGGCCAGCTTTGGAGAAGGAGATCGTTTGGACGTCATGGTTGACGATGACAGGGGGAGCACAGATTTGTAAGCCACTTGTCCATTTTAGTACCACATCTCTCTCCTGCCGAGCTCTAACGTACTGGTCTCTCTGCACAGTTACAGCTCGCTGGTCCAGCGCGCAATGCTTTCTCAAACTTTCTCAAGCTCACACTCCCACGCAGCATCTGTGGTCAAGATATTCGACACTGCCCGAGACCCCATTCTTCAATTATATCCCCCATGTCAGACTCCCATCCTGTATTCAGCCGCGACGTTTCTCTCTTCACATTCTGGCTCACACGCCGCTCAGGACTGGACTCGATGTCCATCTTTGACGCTCGCGATTCATCCCCACTCCTATTCCGCCATTCAACACCCTCAGTTCGAACATTCCACTTCATGGGTTTCTGTCCGTATCTGCAGACCAATATCTGTAGGTACGCCCGTCCCCCAACTGAATCTCGTACCACCGTTTAGCAGTGCTCAAAATGACCCCGTTCGATGGTGTTGGCCCTATCCCCGGCACCAATATCTACGGTTTAGGTGAAGTCACTGCAATTGGTGTTTTCGTCATGACATGGGCGTCGGCGGTGGTTCAGACCGATTGCAATCACGACAATCGCCTCTTTCCCGCGTTCATGTTCATTGTCCTAGTCACGTTCGTCTTGACTATCTAGGACGTTGCTATTGCTGCGTGTCACCATGTCGTCATGGTGTCGCATCCTAGTTTCACGCCCTCCGCACAAGGACTACACTATCCTTCACACATTTGCATGAACGGTTTATGGCGCTTTAAGGTCTATTCTCCGTTGTCGCTGTCGAGTCTTACTTTCGTTGCAATTTACGCTATCTACAACCATACCCCCCGATGTATCCATACCAGGCTTATTGCAGAGCAAGTGCGTATCTTAGCTGTTCTTTCTTTATTAGAATGCGATGCCAGGGTTTTCCAAATCCCTGATTAGTTTTCTGAACATAAGCCCGTGTACGCGGTGTCCTGAGTGTGTAGGGACGCGATGGGGCAGTCCAGAAGGCATGGCGACACAGCTGTCTCAAACGCAGGTCATTTCCCACACAATGTTTTCTTCATAGCCTGCCAAATCGCTGACGACTCCCCAGACTTTGCATTGCCTCGACTATGATCGCCCTGTCCATCCTGTGCTGTTGTTATCCAAATGAGGCAACTGAGTATGTTCGACACATGCATTGATCCCAACTAGCTACAAAATCCGGCATGTCCCGCCCCATGCATAGCATCCTGTGTAAGGCCCATCTTGGGTTGTCAAACAATCATGGTTGGGATTGATGGCAACAGTCGTTTATGGGGCTGAGTATATTTCTTGATGTATGTCCAAGCACACTGCACACAGGAGGCTGAACGAGTATATAAACCCCCAGTGTGTCTACCATGCATCCTCAGCAAGTCTCACCTTCCAGTTTCACTCAGTGCTTCATAAACCGACTTTCCTCTGACCTACCCAAGTTCTGTGAGTACATGCCCCCATTCCATTGCACTCTTCCGAATCGTAACGCTCATGTCTATACACATACACCGATCGCAGTTTCTTCTTTTTTGTTGACGACCTATAATGTCTCTCCGCACCGACCGCGTCCGCATCACCGGCAGCTTCAAGCGCAAGGAGGGTGTCTCCAAAGAAGAGTTCGACAACTTCTGGCTCAACGAGCACCCGAAGCTTTTCAACTCCCTTGAAGTCGTCAAGAAGAACATCCTCAAGTATGAGCAGGTAAGAATGACAATCGCTCAAGTTTGTCAAATGTATGCATAACTGATAACCTTGGCGTGCACATCCTGCAGGCTCATGCAAACGAGATGGTATCCAAGGCTCTCACCGACTCCGGTCTCACTGTCGCGCCATTCGACGCGATGGCCATATTCGAGGCCTCCACGTTCGACGCCCTTACGGAGGTCTTCACAAGTGAGGAGTACCGCAAGACTGTCGGCGCCGAGTCCATCAAGTACTTCGAGCGCGGCGGTCAGATGTTTGCTGCCAACTTCGCAACCATCATAGACAACTAAGGTGGGTGAATCCCAAGTCTTCCCAGCGGATTTTCTGGCTAACCAAGCCCAGTCGGTCCTGGGGTCTTCAGTTTAAGGTTGCACGTGGTAAGTTAACTGTTAATTGTAACGCACAATCAATGTCATTGTTGGTTTGAATACGTCTGATCGTAGATCAGAAGCATAGAGTGACGGCGAGGGCACCTAGTCATGATAACGTGAAATTCCACTTGCACACTTATGGGAAAACACAATTCTATATCCTCGGATATGTGTCTAATCATGCCTGTTCCATCGACAAACGTCTCGCATATTCCACCAAGGCTCTAGAAACGATCACTGTTCTTTCAACTGTGATTAACGAGGGGGTCAAGCGTCACTTACCGAACCGGGCGACCAGTCATACCCTTGCCCTGGTATGGTGTCGGACGAGTGAACTAAGTTCAGCGAGGTCAGCAACTGCCAGCTAAGCAAAAACCAAGTCTGGAGCTCACCTCCATTGTTCCAGCAATATCTATATGCGCCCATTGTACGGTAGGCTCAGAGCCGTCCTTGGCTTGAATACCATCGACGAAAGATTTCAGGAACAGCGCTGCAGTACACGCTCCGGCTGGTTTGCCACCGGTCTATAAGTGATCGTCAGCCCAAATTCCTGGAACAATTATGAGTTCTATATGACATACATTGCACAAATCGGCATTGGAAGAATAGATCTGTGGTCCGTAGTCCTCGTCAAGTGGCATACGCCAGAAACGGTCGTATTCTGCTTCGCCCGCCGCGTTCAACTTCTCCCATAGCGTTTCTGACGTCTGTACCAATGAGCATTATAACGGAACACTCTATACGAGAGGAGCAACGCACAGTGAAAACCCCCGTATAGATCTCCCCCAGAGCCGTATCCATGGCCCTGTAGAAAAGTCAAGAAGTGATAAAGCGAGACAACTGTACTTTGACTGACCCCGTGAGAGTGGCCACGTCGATGACAGTGTCTGGTTTGAACTCCGTGGATGCGTAGTAGAGTGCGTCTATGAACTCAGATAAAAGGTAACACCACAAGAGTTCCTGACATACCAGCAAGGATCAGGCGCCCTTCTGCGTCCGTGTTGTCAATCTCTACCGACTTCCCATTCATGGCGTAGATGCTGAGTGGAACGTGTCAATCGGGTGCCACGATAAATACGATGGTTGTTTTTTACATGTCACCGGGTTTGTTCGCACTCGGACCAGGCATGTTTTCACAAAGCGGGGTGACGCCGATGACGTCGATCCTTTGAAGAGATGTTACAACGAGGAGCATGTGCCGAAAGAACGAATGATGCACACTCACGGGAGTTTGAGTTGAGCGATCGCTAAGATCGAGGAGACAACAGCCGCAGCACCACCTGCAGGGTGTCAGAATCCAACCCAATTCCGGTGTACTACACCATCTTACCCATGTCCCCTCTCATGAGCTTCATTCCCTGTGGACATGGTCATGCTATTGGGAAAGTACGGTTATCACTGAGCACTTACTGAGCCAGGTTTCAAGGAAATACCTCCTGAATCGAAGGTGATACCTTTACCAACGAAGGCCAAAGGTTGGGAATTAGATGAAGGGGCACCCCTGTAATGTCTAGTATGGTGTCATCTCAGTTGAGAGTGCGCAATGAATAGAAGCTCACATCTCGAGAAATTTCGCAGGTTCATCGGTGCCCTTCGTTACCGAGAGAAATGTCCTCTAACAGATTCCACTATAACCTTTCCAGACACAGGAACAAAGAAAACGATCTTACCATCCCCTTCTCGGCAGCCCAAGCTGAGTGGGGCTTAGCATGGGGAGCGATGATACAAGATAGACTCTAACCTTCGTCGTGGACAATAATTTCGACATTATCGAGGTCCTTGAATTCAGCCTTTACACGCTCGGTAAAAGCCTGCTCAAACATGTTAGTAGCATGTCATCCACGTTACCGCCATTCTCACAGTCGGAGTAATGATATTTGCGGGGAATTCCATCAACTGACAAAGAGTTATTTCAAGAAATTCGCGCGGGTTGAAAACGAAACTCACCGTCCGAGCAAGGTTCTGGGCCTTTGCATAGATAACACCGCGATCCCATTCAGCCGAAGCTGCACTGGCCGTCAGGTTGAGTTTTTCAGGCGCTGGCTCCGTCGGGCGTGGATCGAAAACCGATGGCGGGGAAGTTTTGAGGGTAAAATCATACAAGGCTAGGTGAGCAGCGACGGCTATGATATAGATCCATGATCAGAGCGCTGCAGGACACGTGGGAGCTAGAAACATACCCGCAGAATGGGGATCGAGTGAAACATCTATGACAGCTTCCGATACACCCTCTCCAAGCGTCTTCACGTTCTTCACACCGCTACCCACAGCCTTGCGCACGAGTTCCCGACGGGCGTTGCCTTTCTTGGTGGGGAATGCCTCACCCAGGGAAACGAGTGCAGTGACATTGTTTCCAGGGACTCCGTAGAACAAATGTGACGTGCCAACTTTTGCAGGCTTCTGGGATGGAGGTAGTTTGGACCACAAAACAGCTGGGTCGACTGTTGGGACCGCACTGGAAGTGGGATTCTGGGGATCGATTGGAATGATGTAGGCCTTTGTAGACATGAGTCGTCGCAGAGATAAGGATCTAAGGTGGACAGCCCTGCGCGCGGCGAACATATGTAGTAGTATGGATCGGGATCCGGGACCAGCGCGTGCTTTTCGCTCGTTCGTCTAATCACGTGACACGAACCAGCTCGTTCTCGTCGACCTGGAGCATCATCATTCGACATGTCGCTAACTCCTATCCCCGGGGTATCTCAAGGAATGACCCTGTCGGGTCTTACCTTCGCACTGGAAGCTTCTGCCTCAGGAGACTTAACGCTTGAAGTAGGTGCAACGTAAATGAATGTTTATGTAATACACCGAGCCCAGGACGCGGAGACTACCATGGATTGTCGTGTTCGTGATTGCAGATACAAAGTATAGCTGCAACCCATCTCCCCATCTGGAAGCCCTTTACGCGTTATTATTGGTCTGTGCGTAACTTCAACTCGCCGGGGAACAACCTCCGCCTGCTAATATGTGTTGTCACCAAAGCAGTAGTACCATCGTGGACAGCTGCATCAGTGCTCCATACATCCGTAGTCACTGGTTCCTACGGTGTGCCCTTTTCGGTGATCTCAGCGCCCTTCTGATCCTATTCACCAGTCTTCCGTATTCGCCTCACGAACGAAACGCGTCTCGAACGGCCAGAAACGCTAGGGGATATGTGCAGAGGTGGGAACTTGAGTCCGCGCTTTCAAGCGTGCGAAAGCCCTCATCAGGGGTCTTAACTGCTGCACCGACCACTGCCTGGTGCCGTTCCGATGTTACTTAGGTTACTACGACGCGGGTGGGCTCATGTCGAGCCTCGGGAGGTAGGTGCGGGTGGGAAAAAATCGCGACAGATAATTTGCTAATAGTCACTCGGTGACTGTGCAGTGTGGGTGCTGTACACGCGGACACTGCAATGATACGAGGCGGTGTTTGAAGCGCCGGCGGCAGGTCGACGACAGGACTGATACGAGGTGGTAGCAATCGACTGCCGTCTAATGGTTCAGCCAGCTCATGTGACTGGACACCCCGTCAGCTGGTCATCTCAATAAGCTCGGTAACTGGTTGTCGCCGCGATAGGCAAAACCACCTGTTTCAACGTTTTCAACTCTTCCTCTTCAGAATTGTTGACCCATAAAATGTAATCTCCGGCACCTATAGTTTCCATTGGTAGATCCATTGCATGTTCCATTCCGCAGGGCATCGGCCTCTATAACATTTAGCTTGATCTCCGTTGGCGGTGAACGTGTCAAGGTGATGTCCCAACAATCATTTATTCCAAGACCTTCCAACTTGGAGAGAAATAATTCACACCTCGGATTAGAAGCTCACGGAAAGGGAGACATGGTAAGTGCCTCTTACTCGTCGTCTCCAATAGTAATGGGTAAATCAAATTGTGACATCGATAGGTGGAATCGGTCCGCGATGACACTGCGCATGATATATCAAGGTACACAGAAGTTAGGCATGGGGACACA